>UELU01139852.1:22807-53869 GCA_900490025.1 Megastigmus dorsalis | reverse complement strand
TATATATATATATATATATATACATTTATAACTCTTGCACTGCCTGTATAATGCGCACTTTGTCCTGTTGCTGAATAATATCTACGATTAATAGACTATTTAGGCGCTTTTCGCACAATAAAATATGCTAGCGTACTAAGACAAAGCAAAATGAAGAATGTCCTGAAAACTGAGATCCAGAAGGATTTCGCTCTTCATTTCAATACTCATTCAGATTATTTTGCAATCAAAGTCAACTAATAGAGATTTATGACATAGCTAAGTTGATGGTTTGATACGAAAGTACTGCTGTTAAAGCAGCTATAAAAATACCAGATAAATGCATAAAAAATATCCTCAATCAACGAATAAAAAGTTGCCAACACTCAAGGTAACCGAAATCAAAATACTTGCTTCATCTGGTGATAATTTTGTCTACAATAAAATACTTTTCTCTTGCCCACATGTTACGTGAATAATATTTGTGCTTTAAGTCTTCGATATGAAACGAAATGAAAATTTATAGTCTTGGAAACGTAATCTGCAAATGCATAAAACTCAAGTCGAAACTACGAGAAGCCTCTTTTTTTTTATAACTGTTAACCTTTTAGAATGAAAAAAACAAAAAAAAAAAAAAAAACTATAAATTTGGATACATCAAACAAAAATTTGCTTGAGCTATTGTATCCTCATAGTGCTTGTCTTAAATTTTCACTTTTTATATCAACTTTACGAATAGTAGATAAGCTATGTTTATTATATGTTGCTGGAGAAAACCCCTGAGCAGCCAGAATATGCTTAGGAATAGAGTAGGTTTTTCCCGAGACCCACTTTTATCTACTACTGTATGGCTACTTAAAGACTTTTACACTGTTGAATTAGTTATTATATGTTGAAAACTTGTGATCGTAGTTTTTCCATGTGAAGTATTATTTTTCTTCTCCTTTTCGTTATTAGAAAGAGGCGTGTAGCCTGAATTACTCTGACCTTGACCCATCGTGATCGGTGGATCAAATGAGGCTAAAAGTTGTTATAACTGATATTTATGCTTAGTCGGACGGGATGACTTTCCATTCCATGCTAGAATTGAGAGAGTAGAACAGTTTCATTAGCTTTTAACGTTTTGGAGTCCATGTTATTTTGTATGCTCTGTTGTGATTGGTGCATACAGTCACTAATTTATATTGATTCCGGATAACCGAATTCTGTGATATCGGATAATTTGAAATTGAAGCATTCGAGCCATTTCTTTTTCGCCTTACCGATCACGCATAAGATAGTTGTCGCACCCTGTAGAGCTTCTTGAAATATATTTCCAATTTCGGTATATTAGCGATCACTGGAATCCCAAGATAAACCGTGATAAAGTTCAAGCCAGAGATTTTCACGTTTGTACTTGTTGGATAATTCTTTCCAAGGAAATAGCGCTTTGAAGAGAAGCATCATAGGATCAGTAATGTCGTGGGTTGGAATTACAGACAACTATTTGAAAACAGAGTCCTGACCCGGCTTCATGAATCTTTGCACGTCCACCGCGTACTCCATCCCGAGCGAAAACGAGTTCCGCTCCACTTTCGCGTTCTGTGGCGTTGTACTCGACAATCCGATCGTGTAGAATTAAGCAATAAGCGGTTGAGCCAGCAGGAAAATTCTGCTTAACTTTGAATTCGAGATGTACGTCTACGGGAGCGTTTTTGAATGAATCGTTTTATTTCGAGCAATCGATAACGATCCGTCAGTTGGCCTGATGGAACAGTATTTATTGGCGTTCCCCTCCGTTGACGATCGAACGATCAAAGTTTCTATTGCTGGCTTAGAAAATGCTGCGTCTGCTGATGCTTGTGCTGCCGAGTACAAGCACTGTGTTTCTTTGGAATGCGACGGAAATCGCCTGTTGGTAAGAACATACTAATAAAGAAAATTATAGTTATTCTAAAATTAATATCAAGCTACTTGGTATCATTTAAGATGAAATACACGAGTATAAATCGGTCACATATAAACTTTTGTGGTACCTGATTATAAATTAAAATTAATAAAGTTCTATTTTTTTAAAACTTATAATGATATTTGAAATAAATTTTTTTTCTAATTTTATAAATTCTTATATACAAAATGTATGATAGTTTAAATTACAACAAATTCATGTATAAATCAATTGAGTGCAATTCAGCATAATAGTTGTAATTGTATATATAGGGACACTTTATTAAATAAATTTAATGACTAAAAAGCAGAAGGCAGTTTCAAATTCAATATTGTGCTTAGTCAAAAAGTTACAGAACAATATGCTGATAAGATGAGGTTCTAATATTCCCTGAAGTAAAGAAATTAAAATACTGAATATGTATGAAAGAAACATTTGTATAGAAGACTTATGTCACACTTAAACTGCTTAAATCTGAAAATAAGAAAATTAGAAGCTTATAGTGAAGCACATGGTCTACTGAAGAAAGCGATAGTGGAGATCTATATTTTCAAGTGCGAGCAGCAGAAAGGAGGGGACGAGGGGAGAAGGAATGAGCGAAGCAGCGCGAATTAGAAAAAGTCGCAGATATAAGCTAAGCGGAAAAGGGGAGAGAGAATAAGAAAGAGCGAATCCCGTCGATGTCCCTATTCGCAAGGAACACATCAGGGGAGCGAAAGATGCTCCCGGTGACGCGGCTTCGATTCGGGCATCGCCTCCTGTCCCCCGGTAACTCGCTATATATGAACCGTCCGACAGCCAGCGTACTTGACGTTTTTCCGAGTGCGCAGCCAACTTTACTAACAATTAAAACCGCACGCGCGCCGAGCACTTACTTCTTCCCTCTCGCTATATACACTCCCGTCGTGCATCCACGGCCGGCGTGAGGCTGCAGCACATGCGGGCGGCCACGTGTGTGCGCGCCGACACGGCGGCGATTACGACTGCTCGCTTGCGCACATCGACAGGTGTCTATATTATGACATTTTGGCACCGCGCCTCCTCCCCTCCCCCCACCCCTTTAAATATAATAGTTAGCCGTCGCAAGATGTGTGGCCAATCGGTTTGCGCGTTATTTATTTTACTAGAACGCGTGCTCGACTTTCTTTTAGTTACTGCTTTGTTGCGAGAGTTATATACCTATTATTTATTTGGTTAATGTCGAAGTTATCGTTCCTTATTTTGGGTATTGTTAAAGGTGCAAAAGGCCGCAAGTAATCGACAAAGAACAAAAATGATGTACATCCGTAACTTTTATTAATACTTATTGCGATGTTTATTTCGATGGCCTAGAATACGTATACCATCCTCATCAGACACAAAACAGTGAATGGTTTTAAAAGCTGCAAAAAGAATTTACTTTGTTAAAAATAATTCATAATTAATAAATAGATATGATCACTAAAGAAGTAAGTTTATTGTTAAAAAATGTAGTTATCGTAACTGTAAAGAGCTAAAAATGTGAAAAAAGCGATTTCAATTAATAATATTTTTTATTATTTTGTTAAAAAATTCGTTATTATTTTTTGAATTTTTCCTTAAAATTCCTTAAATGTTCCCTATTTCTTTTTCTAAGATATTTTCAGTAAACACCCTGAAAAACACACTCACAACCTCAACCCTCACACCACTCTTATTATAGTAATATAAATAGTAGCATACTTCACTTATATATGTAATTCCCGAGCCTCGCGACAAGCATAACGTATGCATGCAATGTCGTGTACGTATCGCGAGGCCAGAGAGAGACGAGCTAAATCTGCAGGATTCAGACAAGATGTTATTTTTTGTAGGTCATATTCTTGTCGATATACTGATTTCCGGTTCTCCTCCTATCAATTCTAATGTATTCGCCCCTCCACTAGCTCTAGTACACCGACGCATGGCTTAAACTGATTTGAAGTTATTCATATCCTATCTATATCACCTCAATTTTCTAATTAAATATGCCTATACTAAAAAGTATTTTTTATAGATGTTTAATAAATTTATTAAAAAACTACTTAATTGTTTATTAAACTAAACATTATAATTTGAGAAATGCTGACAACTATAAACAGCGGAATAGTTTTTAGTTCTGATTCTGATTTTCGTTTTGTGCGTTAAATTTATAAGCAGAGACATGTCCTTCGGACGGGCCAATAAATACGTCTGGTTTAGTAGCAAAAGTCGAATCGACCAACATTTCAATAGTCGCTCGGACAAGGTTTGCGCAAGACATACATAACGATCTTCCTGCAGCTTTAGAAATGCATCGGTTCGCCTTCGACCGGTTTTGCCAGCCAACTTAATTACTTGCTTCTGAGCCATAAGGCACGAACGTGAAAATTCCGGGCAATCTTATAATATATACATGCATAAAACTGGCGAAAGAAAAAGAATCCGATAAGCGAGCTTGACTCTGGATTTCCCAAGATCGACAGAAGCGATGATGATAAAGTGCCAGACTTCCTTCGCTCCGAAAAGAGGATTCGTTTAATTGAATTTAACTATTTCCTTAGATCATCCGTCTACATTAAATCCGTGACATTTCTTCCTAGAATTTATGGAGATATATATAGACTTGACAGTTATAAATTTTAGCACCAAACGCGACTTCTATATAATTATATCACTATATAATAATAAGAAAATGAAAGATAAGGCCGCCGAACAAGAAATATCAGCGTTCTATCGTTTGCATTACTAACTATATTTATACTAGTTCATTTTTTAATAAATATGTAACAATTAAAAGTAGTAAATTATGTGGTTAGAAATTTAAAAATATAAAAGTACGTATGCAGTATGTGGGTGTGTACGTGCAACACTGTATCTTAGGACTGAATAGACCGATTTTGATGTTTGACCTCTCATTCTTTTTTGTTTTATGATGAAAAATAGATTTTTGAAATTTAGACATTTTAATTTTTTTATATGTAGAGTCTGTACGAAACAGTAACTATTTAAAATTTTTAAATCTGAAAAATGCATTGGACAGCTTTTAATTACCTACATTTTGAGATATTATATGTATGATCCTACTATCATTCTACTCCCAAACAATGATTAAAATTAATTAGTTAAATTTTAAATTGATTATTATGATTATTACGAGAAACGAGAAAAAAATATATTTATAAAAACTACTTAAAATTTTATACGTCTTTTATAAATGAGGTTTAAAAAAATTTATAATATCAAAAGAGTTTTCAATTACTTATTATTTGCAATAATTGCCATTAAAATATATATTTAGAAGTTATTGTGTTATACTTAAAAATGTATTTTTGTAGGTTAGGTTATTATTGGTTATTTTATGACACACCACATGCGTTAAATTGAGCTTTTTAAGTTGTATTATAACAAGATACATGAGTGAGAAATAAAATTAAGCCTTATGCGACTTTTTCTTACCCGCTTCTCTTGTGCGCAAATGTTCACACGTTGGTAAAATCGGTAAATGTAACGCCACTAAATTTTCATTAAACAAAAGTTAACTCAAACATTTTCAGTTCAAATTTATTATACTAGAATTTGAACAGCGCGCGTTGCAGGCCCTAACCTAGAAGACGTTTAGACTTCCTGACTTAGACGCATGCGTACTACATGAGCCAATCACATAACGTTTATCTTGGCTTCACAACATCGGGTCATCACTTTTTTATATAGGGATAGGGAATATTAATATTAGTATACATTCAAAATCATATTACATATATGTAGGAAACAATAGTAAAGGAAGTTAAGTGCCAATGAATTAGGTGCGGTTTTTTATATTATATTATTTGTTATATTATTTAATTTACAAAATTTAAGCTCATTTAACCAATTAAATAAGTTTTATTTTAGTTTCACTTCTTTCGGTTATAACATTTTTATAAGGGGATAATAAATTGTACTAATTAAAAGATAATGTTAAAAGGAAAAAAAAATTAATTTTTGCAAATTGTAAGTAAAACTAATTCTGATGTTTTACAATCTAACAATTTTAGGAATCAAAGATAAAAACGGATTTTTCCATGACCACTTTGAAATCTGCTAATACTAGCTAATACTAGGTACGTGCAACGAAAGTCGAAATTCGTAAATACTTAATTGGCGAGGTAATGTAACGAATGAAGAAAAAGTACACAATTATTACTGATAAAAAGTATAAAATTTATATTCGTATAAATAATTCGGAAAGCATGGCTTCAACTAATTTTTCTCTTCGAAAATTCTCTTTCCCTGTTTCCTTACAGCGCAGCGCTCGCACTCGCACGTCGGCTTACAGCGGAAGTACATTAAAACACCATTATGTATTCCACGAGTTTGATTCTCCGTCTCCGTCTCTTTCTCTATCTCTCTCTCTCTCTCTCTCTCTCTCCATCGCTCCCTTGCTTCCTTCTCCGCGCGACACTCATTCCTTTTATGTGCTCCCCGCCGCGACTACAACCCGCTCTCCCTTATTACTTTTTAACAACCGAATTTTTTCTCTCGCTATTTTCTTTACATCGGCCCCAATCGTGCTAGGAGCTCGAGCCGGCGTCAAAAAGTCCGAGGTTCCGCAGATCGATGCAGACGACTGGCATTTCCAGAGTTGCTTTTAATAATTTACGCCGATGCGCATATTACGGCGCTCGATCGGCGCGTGGGATAACGAAGTGACCTCAGGATTAAAAATACGACGCGCGGAACGGGCCGTGGCCGCCGAAATTGAAATGCCTCGCGACTTTGCGGATCTAGTTTCTTCTCTCTTTGACTCGTGTTTGCCCTCTCTCTCTCCCTCTCTCCTGGTCAGCGAGTCTTATACAGCCACTTCGGCTATAGCGGAATACCTAAAATGAAGATTCGCGCGCAGCTCTCGGCCTTTTGCCTCTATTTTCGGTAAATAGCGCTCGATCATCGACGATAAATAAACATGGCAGCACTTGATCCTGGTGCCTGTCGCGAGCAGTGCGAAGCCTCGCTGAGTATACAAAGGTGGAAGTCATCGACGAATATCGCGACTCGAAATGAGTAAATATTCCTGAGCGCATATTGGCTACGCGAGTAAATAAAGTTCGAGGCTGCGCTTATTAACCGTTTATCCCGCAGACTTCTGAATTACTGCCTCTGTGTCGTCGACGCCCTTGTGAAGGATAGCGACTTTTTGCGCCGCTCATCTCTCGCTCTGCCTTTTGGCGCGACTCAAAAGAAAGAGAAAAATATGTATATTCGACTACTTATTACCGCTCTCGAGTACTTGTACTCGCGAGCACGCGGGTTATGCGGCTTTTATTTAGACACTGTACCTATTATATTCCAGAAAAGAGTTTAAAAAATTAAACTTATAGTTTATGACTACTCGTGTTATATTCGCATAATGTAATACTATATTATTATAACCAATTTTTCTTATATTTTTCACCCAAGATTCGAAAGACGATAATATTATATACAAGATTAATTTAAAGAAAATTTTTAAATGAATTTTTTTAATCGGAAGTATTCAAGAAAAAGATTTTAATAAAACGCAAAGTATAGCCTCGACGATCTGAGTTCGGTCAAAGAAACTCCAAGACTCTAATATTATACTCACGTCGAAGGGTTACTGGGTTACCTACTTCCCTATTGATAAATAAAAATTGATTATTATTTAATAATTTCATTTAATTTAAATTTAATTTAAATTTTGTAAAAATCTATGTTTCTCATAATAAACATTTACTAATAAAACTAAAAGAAATATTGAAGTTTACATTTTAAAAATAATAACTTTCCTCTGAGAAGGCAGATTATTTTTAGGTGCCCTCATTAGCTATTTTACAGGAAAAGCATTATTTTGGTATATGTGCAATTGATTGAAAATCAGCACTATTTTTCGTTATCCAGGACACAATCTTATAAATGTCAAACATGACTCCCTTTTATTCAGACGACTTCTTCGCATACGTTATGACTTGAGCTACGAATAATCTTTGATTTTGTTACACATTCAATATTAAAAATTAATTTCTTGAAATAATTTAATGCTTAACTCATTCAGAGATCCAATTTTGCTAAAAATGACAGACAAATTAATAAATACAATTAAGTATTTATAATCTAATTTGCGAGACAATAATAAACGAAATAGATAATCAATATAGAAACGAAATCCATAAAAAGGAAAGTCTCACATTTTCAAATTCATTAAATATTTTTTTTTGTAATCAACTGGAGAAAATAGACTACTTTCAATAAAAGAAGCTAATCTGTACGTAGATATATGTAGATATAAATCTTATTCACACTAAATGAACATATAAGTATATGAGTGATTTCACGGAACTTTTAACTTTCGACCTGCAAAAAGGTTTATTTATTTTTTGGAAGCACATTCTAAAAAAAATTTTTGTCATTGTACAAACTTTAAAAAAATATAAAAAACTTTACCCCTCATTGTTTTATAACCTTTTTTTAAAAAAATTATAAAAAGTTGTTTAAACATTTACTTTCAATCTTAATTTTATGAAAAATATGTGCCATTACCGTTTTAAGGCTGCTAATTGTATACATGGATTTAATTACTACTCAAATTGATCTTTTTTAATATCAATAACTTCTTTGAAGTCTTTTTTTCTAATGAAAATCAGTTTTTACACTTTTGTCAATGATTAAGATGCAGAAAGTAATGATAAGTTTAAGTAAAAGTATAAGTAATAACATTTGTATTTAACAACATGAATTCTTTAAACACAAATGGTAGAAATAAAAGCTAATTAATTTTATGAAAATAGTTTGCTAATACTGGGCCAATATTAGGCCTTTGACACACCCTTAAATTTAATTGTTTTTTTCCAAATTTCTTCCGTAATCCCCAATAATCTATGACTTTTCTACTATTTCTGAAACTGGTTAGATATAAATAAAAATATAAAATGGGCAATGTGTCATATGCATATATGTTAAAAGTGTGCAATAGAAAAATAATTAACTTGAGAAAATTTTTCAATTATGCTGGGCGTATAAGTAAGATATTTCAATAATTATTTAATTTTTTCTTTACATATGCTGAATACTTTTGCATACCTGTATAGTGTATTCCAATTCCTGAAATGAAAAAAAAAAGATAGTTTATAAGATCCGTTATAATAATAACATTAAAGTTGAAAAAGTTACTGTTGTACATCTGAGTAATGCATCAACTGTTTGATTTACATACCTAGTAATTCCCTGCTGCATGCGATTACTTTATAATGACTTTATAGAAAGGTATAGTTGGACAACGCATCGCAAGTTCATTGGCCCTAAACGATGTTGCGTGGCATGCAGGAGCCTTTTAGACACATCAAGGGCTTGAAATATTTGAGAAATATCCGTAGGCAAGTAGTATTTTCCCAACTGCGATCGAGCTGGTATTGTGCTGTGCGCGGCGCGAATAAAAGAAATTCAGCTTAGCTGCGGCGAAAAAGATCGTCGATTTGATAAGAGTTGCAAAGATGCCGCAAGCGGGGCATCGCGCGAATGACGCAGTAGAAAAACAATGTTATGTCTACAATGGTAATAATTGTCAAGTTCCCACGCTCATCTCCCGCGCATTTCTTGAAGCCGGATCGAGGCACTCGGTCGCTGCTGCAGCCTTAGACAACGCGGAGACTATACTTTTGCATTTTTATGCGAGATTACGGGACTTATTTGCAGATGTATAATACCAAACGTTTGCCTGCTATTGTAACTGCACCCCTTAAAAGTATCCTGGATCTGTGGCTTGTACCGATTAAAATCAGGAAGAAATATTCGGCGCTATCTTGATAATTGCGAGTGGGTACTTTTGTGATTATGCACATATGATTGCCGATGAAAAGTGCAGGAAGTATTAATTCACTTTGTAACTTATCTTCTTTTTATGGCAACGTTGCCAGTATCATTTGCACATAATTGCATCAGATAAGATGTTGTAATTGTATTAAAAGTGATAAACAGAAAAATATATATTTTAAGTATTATGTGCATTGCGTCCCATTTACGAGGACGCTAAGTTGATTATATTTTGATAAATTGGTTTTCTGTAAAAAATATGTCAATTTCTAACATGATTTCAAGCATTGATGCGTAGTACCGAAAATTTGATAATAATTATAAATTACTATAATAAAACCATATAGTTAAGATTATGAAAAATAAAAAACCGAAGTAAATAAGTAACAAAGTATACAGAGATAAGCAATAGCAAATTAAAACTTAATATTTTAATTATCAATGAGCAAATTCCTAGTATCCAGTGTCGCGTACTCGCTTAGCAAATGCAAAGTAATGACCTTTGCGGTTTCTCTAGATTATTTCAAACTTAATTTCGTGGTAAGAAGGGTGAAGGTTGGTTAGCTAGATGTCACGCTTTGCTGAATGCTAGAAAGTTTCGTGTCACATTATGTATTGCTATTTGAATAAAGAGATACAATAAGGCTATAATTAACTTTTTTAATTTTGTTGTAGTTCGATGCACTGGTGGCGCAAGTACTTGCTTACGATTTCGCAAACGTCCAATTGTGGTTTAGCTTTAGAAGGTTCTTTTTTAACCAATATGTATTTTGTGCGTCGATAATAGAAATATCCAGAAAAGACTACTAATGATATAATTCAAATTAATTAAAATGATGGCGAATTAATTCTAAAAATTAAGTCATAAATTCCTCTAATAATAATACAGACTTTTTTATTTATTATCCATTTTATAAATTAAAAGATTGAAAAGAGTTAATAATTTTTCGACACGGCCGCCACACAGAAGTGTGATTTTGATGACTTTCGTCTTTTCAAAATGTGCCAAATTCCAAAAGTCTCCTACTATGCCTTGAATCAAATTTCTATCCTGATAAATATCAGTGTCAAGCATTTTTTCATAAGTAAAGGATGTATGTATGTGTCTAAGTTAAGGACGTTCTTGTACCATAAAATACTAAAATATAAATGAATAGTGTAAAAATCATACAAATATAAATTATCGTTGCCAATTCAATGACCCTTAGCTTCCTCAAACTTAATTATGTGTTCCAATATATATATATATACGTATGTGTGTGTTATATGTATTATAATATACATATAAATAAATTAAGTATTAATCATATCTAAAATTAACTCAAGAATTATATTCTATAATAAAAATTTATATTTTTATTATTAGTATCTTTTAAACAAAATTAATAAAAAATGTAAATTTTGTAATTATAATACAACTATTATTTGTGAATTACTATTTCGAATATATATTCAACAGTTATTATACAAGGTGTTTATTGTCTATTATATGTTTATTAGTTTTGCTTTATCCAATACTTCTTTAGAGCCTGATATTTTTTTAATATCCCATGTTAATACATGTATTATACTTAAAACTATTTAATACAAAATCACTACAAATATATGAACAAATATCCATAAACTGACAAAGATTTTTCTATTGGTCTTACAGTCAATATTAATGGGCAATCAGATTGCCCTTGTTTATTATAATCACCCCCGCAGAATCTGAAATAAACTTATATTTAAACCTGAAATTAATTTTTATCCGATATTAAAGTATTTAAAAATACAAATAAAATGAGTCATCAAACATCAAAATCCATCAAACCATTCTTTAATTAAAAATAATTTTAAGAAAACTGAAAAATCAGAATAACTCAAATGTCTACAAACTTTATAAACTAAATATTTAGAAAAAATATGCAACTCTCAAGTTACAAAAATGCTTTTTATATATAAAATTTTGAAAAGATTAGAGCGGTTTTACTCGTGTGCCATAGAAAATCGATTTTTTTTCATACCTAACTAAGCATGTTCTAAAAAAATAAGAAATCTTAATACTTGAAAATTTGGAAAAGTCATGCTATAATAATACCCTTAATAAATGAATAAATTTTTATAAGGATTGATAAAAAGATTAAAAAGTTATGGGTCAAAATTAGTGAACAAATACTTACACTTATTGTTTTCAGTCTTTAGACCATCATATACTCTAGAAATGTTGCGAAAAGCTTTTAATTGCGTATTGGAACTGTTTTTTTCTCAGCGGTTAACTACTCTACTGTCAATGGGATACTTCCCAAGTTAAAATCGCAAATTTCGAAAATGAATATCTTAGTCTTTAATACAGTAACATATACTAAACTTTTCAGAAATCAATGAAGCGTATCAAAATTAATTTGAATGCAGAGTTTAGAGAAAATCTATCTAAATCGATTTGCCGTAAAACGTCCTTAGAGGGGTGCAGAAGCGTCCTCCCTCAAGCTGTTCAGTCTATTTCTCTGTTCCAATTAATTAAAAGAACGATAAGCTACACAAAGATCGCGCTTTATTAAAAGTCTTGTACAACTTAAATCATTTTTTCGGAATCCACCAGGAAATTCTAATGTTTTTGTGTTATAAGTTATTTTAAGCATCTTGACTCACATGCTCGGTAGCTTTTTTGAAAGTTTTTTTTACATCAATTGATATTACCATAATCAATTTAAACCTATTCCTAGAATACTTATGTATCTAACTCTAAAACGAGTAAGTTCACGTATCATAATCTACTTAATCGCGGTTGTTAAATTGTATGATGTCGTAAAGTACTTACACATATCCTTTTAATAAAACAAAGCTATTATTATAAGACTTGTATTTTCAATTTTACGAAAAATATTACTTTACAAAAATTCTTAAATTAATTACAAACAGCTGTTATTCAATTATAAGGCTTGATCGCATTAAATATTTCATACAAGGTTTTTTTTGTTGTTGACGGAAAAAGTACAAATGGTTATTAATATAAATAAATTAAAATATTGCGCCCCAATTTTATAAACGTATGTTTATATATTTTAATATTTTTGCTATACAAAACAAATATTAATTTAGTAATTAACAATTAATTACCGCCAAAGGACTAATTATTAGTCATTTGAGAGAATTTCATATCCTTTTTTCCGAGAATAAATAAAAATATTAGATTAAATCCAGCTTTATCTGCATTATTTTTATACATCATAATTTGAATCGGTTAAAAAAGTACTAATTCATAGTGAATATACTTACACTATTTGGATTAGTTAAAATTGGTCCATTGCGAAACAGTGAATCCTCACTGCGATAAATAGTGAAAATTTTGTTTACTGATTAAACCAGTGAACGTCTACTTAAGAAAACAGATGTGATCACTTCTGTTCTCTTGATAAGGTTAAAAAAATAATTAATACAAAATATATATTAATTAAATAATTGATAATATAAAAATCGATATACAATTGCAGTACTATCATAGTATAAATATTGGTACTTGAGTAATAATTAGTTCAGTGACGGTAATTACACGATATATGTAAATATTTGAGCTTCTAAGCTATATTGTTTGTACTGAAATAAAATATTTTCATTTAAAAGTTTTTAATTTTTTAATATTCATTTAAATATCTAATTTTATATTGTATACAGTAGAGTGCTTAGTAGGAAAAATTACTTCCACAGTAGTCAATGTAAATCGACTAACGTTCGCGTGGCGAAATCACTTTATGACAGCTCCTAAGTATGTTTAAGATTGGCATAAAAGTTCTTGAAATGTGCAATGTGGTTCATGCTTATACGTATATCCTTGGGGATTCCACAAAACAGACTTAATAACTTTTTGTAGCATTTATATATCTTGATTAATTAATATTTATGAAAATGAAAAACTTAACCATGTGATCATCCATGAAATACATAAGTACACGTATGAAATTATTAAGGAGGGTCTTTCATAACTTTGGGACAGTCAAAGTATAATAACCATACAAAATCTTTCTGAATAAGGACGAAGAATTAATATGCTAGTATAAAATGTATAATATTTTAAAAATCATTATATACAAAAATATGATCTTACACTCACATTATTCGCGTAATTGTATATTTAAGACTGACGAATTTGACTCGCGTATCGTTAGCCCAGGGCTCTGCGTCAGCTGGACCCGCTGTAATGCTAATATGAACAGCCAGCTGATGACGACGGTGCCGACAAGCGTATGCTTTATGATCTTTGCTTCGAGAAACACGTATTTTATAATCATTTAAGTCGATGTGTTATGATCGAAATTGTCCCTTACCGGTTCCTTACCCGTTTTTACATTTGATCAAATATATCAAGATAGAGTCTAATTTAAAAAAAAAAATTATCTGTTAGTACTTCGGTATAATGTAAACTTTACGTGGCCCCAGTTTCATGAAAGTCAATCCACAATTTACAGAGATTTTTGTCCTCAAAAATTTCGGAGATAAAAATCGCCGTTAATTACGAATGAAATTTTCGACGGAAAAATGTCGGTGAATTGTGGAATTAATTTAATGAAACTTTAACCACGTAATGATTACATCATTACTGAGATGGTGATAAAGAGTTTTTTTTTCCAAAAATCTCTTTCTGTATATACTTTGTTAAATGCAAAAACCGGTAAAGTATAAATCTTTCCGACCCTAACACGAAATATCTTTTTTAATTTGATGGCAACATAGTATTTTCGTATAAATTCTGAAAATTAAATATTTGACGATTACGTACAAACTTTTTTACTTAAAATTATTTTGCAAAAGTACATAAATTTTTTTCTCATTCTGAATAAATTGATATAACCAGCTCATATAAGAGCGTTAACAATAAATTGGGTATTTTAAAAATTTAATATTTCACTAAAATTAATGGAAACGTAAACCGATTAATTTTTGGTAATAATTAAATACTGCAAGATTATAATCCTTCAATTTTGGCTTTGGAAAAACTCTATTTAATTGAGTAAATAAATTTAATCAAAAGTGTCATCATTGCTGTTTCGATTTGTTTGTATGCTCAATTTTCGATCTAGCTTTACGACAAATCCAAGTGTGCTAAAGAAACACGCTTGTGTCACAGATTTTACACACTTGGATGTGTCCATATTAAACGTATATATACTAGGCAACACACTTCCTAGTGCAGTGTAAAATCTGTGATATAAATGCGTACTTTTATACACTTGTACCCACAGTGTGTGCTTAGCAACAGAAGCGAATAAAATACTTTATTACATGTTTTAGATTCAGCGCAATTTACCTTTTTTATTTTTTTTTTCTTGAAAATAGGATTACTTTATCTCCCTTCCGACTTATACGATGAAGCACATTAGTCCTTGCGTCATTTGCCACCGAGTAATGCAATCTACTATAACACGTTGCTTGCATTAACTATAGGCTTATTAAAGCGTCGTCTCAATATTTTAAGAGCGCCTCATTTGACTTTGATGGTAAAAGCGAAGTTTAAGAATTTGTCGAAAACCAATAAAGTGCAGCGCAACTGATTGAGGTCAAAGAATCACGCATCATTATTTGGCCTGAGCCGCGCAGTACTCGAGTCTCGAGCTGGTATAGCTGCTGTTGCTGGTGCTGGTGGTGGTGGTGGTGGTGCTGCTGCTGCAGTCGCGGTCTTCCCTGGGATTGGCCAATCGGCCTCTTTCCTCCTAAACGAACGACTCTTTGATCTCTCATTTACTGTCGTGTTTCAGCGCTCACTGATTAAGGGGTTAAGAACACTAACGAGCGAGTAAGAGCCTCGTGGAGTGCCGGCTTACGGATATATATAAAAGCAGAAGTGCCGCGCGTCAAGCAGCCTCATCTCGAAACTCACAAAACACACAGAGACTCGGCACTCACACACACACACACACAGAGAGAGAGAGAGAGAGAGAGAGAGAGAACTCTGAAAGCAAACGTTGATATACTCGACTTGAGGCACATAGTCGCAATAATAAGCGGCACAGGAGCACCCGAGCACGCCTATAGCGAGTGCAGCATAGCGCAGAATGCACCTGTATAACGAGTGAGACTCTCTCTCTCTCTCTCTCTCTGTGTGTGTGTGTGTGTGCGCGCGCGCGACGATCCCTAGCAGAGACTATACACGCGCCGAGGCGAGATCGCGAAATATGTAAATGATAATTATCGGGTTCAAGCCTGCGCGCTCGAAAGATCAATTAGCTCGTATATATAGTTTGCTCTCGAAGGAGGAAAACGCGCTGCTCACCGTGCGCGTGTGTGTGCATATGCGACGAGCAGAGCCGAGAGTCTAGAGGAGCAGGAGCTGAGAAAAAGTAGGAAGCGACAGAAATAGGATAACACTTGTTAGCGACATTTTTTTTTATCCCTCCTTCGGCCGAGCGCTAACCGGCGATTTGCCGACCTCGAGATGACTCGAACGGACGAGTGCGTGTTTGGTGAATATGTCATGAGAGTAAAAAAAGAGCCGATACCTCGAGTGTGAGAGAGCTCCGAGCTTGATTTTTTTTGTTCTCCCTGCATCGCCAGGCGTCATGCGACACTTCCTTCGTTTATCGCTACATGATTTGCAAGATAACGCTGCTATAGAGATCGCGGCTAAATAGATGATAGAGCTTGGGTATGGAGGAAAAAAAAGCCGAGACGCGATTGCTCAAGTGCTTCGTAGACGCTTGTCGTCGTGGAATATCGCGATGCCTCTCGGAATGAATATGCATTCTTTTTTCATAATTTTTCGTTATATTTAAATATCGGTTATAAATATTGAAATGACATTAGCCGAAGTTATATATCGCTCGTTATCTCGCGTGGACTTAATGAATCCCATTACTTTTGATTAGAAAATATAATTATCTCTTTCGCGCAGTTTCACCTATATTTATTATACGACAACACCTATACGACTGCATATTCTCGCTTCAAAAAATTAATTCGTGGTAACAGCTACGAAAGCCTATTATTTACACCGAAACTCGAGTCGTTTGTGAATATACTACCTATTTCAGTATTTCATATATATAATATCGAGCGAAAAGAGCTCGACAATGAAGTCTGCCCCGATGTACTCTTACTTGCGACTATTATACACGCTTAATAAATTGTCGGCAGATTTTTGTCATATCCTTCCTCGCTCTGCACGCGCACCATTATATACCTGCACTTATATACGACTGGTTGCGCAGCACAACTATACGCAGTAGTATATAAACTATACGGCTTCTAAAAGGTATATATGTATAGGTATAACGAAGCTGAGTTTTTTCAATATTGCAAAGGATGTACCGGCAGCAGTGCACGGAGCAGTCGTTAAGTATACCGCAAATGATGCGTATATCTCCAGCTGGCGTTAGAACATGCGAGGCTTCTCGCAGGCCGTCGGTCAACGCGCTGCAGGTATCGAGGCAGGTACAGAGTATACGTCCGCCGTCCGTCTAACTGCTGCATCGGGAAGCTCGCGCGGTAGGACTGCAGTCAAACAAACGGTCCAGACCCGGCACGTAAATTACCTTATGTGTAAACCGAACGAATTCATCTTACTATGTGCATCGAATCCGCAATTGCTATATAAGCGCTCGGTGCGGCGCGAGCTCTAATGTATCCAAGTGCGGGTCGCGCAAATCAAGAAAGTCGAGCTCCAGTCGCGGATCTCTTATCCAATAAGCAACTCTGTAGTCGTCGGCAAGACCGCGACGTAGCCTATAGATGTTCGCGGGGCCGTAAGCCGGCATCGGAGCGCGCGTCGCGCGTTCGTATTATCAACGCATCCCTTCGATACAACTCAAGCGGATAACGCTTGTGCACCTCGTGCGTATACATATATATAGGAAAATATGCAAAGGAGAGGCATGTTAGAGAGTCGCAGCTGACGCAAGGAGAGCAGCCCGCGCCGCGTGACGCGACAAAGGGGCAAGGATTCTGCTCGGGTCGCAAGGACGGAGCGCGGCTGGTGCCGCCGCTGCTCGACTACAGCCTCGACACCACCAGCCTACACCTTTGCTGTATATATACGTATACGCGACGAGATGCCGGCCGAGATTAACTTGACTAGCCAAGCGTTTCGTGGGCGTTCCTCTTGTTCGCTTTTTCATCTATATGTATCTCCGTCTCGGCGCTGCTGCTGCAGCCTCTCACTCTCTCGAGTCAGTCGATGCGGTGTGTATAGCGCGCCTGCCGCGCGGTCCGGAGCGGAGAAAACGGCCGGACTGCTTTGCTGCTGCCTTGAATCGCTTATCCTCGATATGCCGCTGTGTATCGACTGATTGCTCCCGAGCGTTGTCGAGGCATAAGGTCGCGCTCGCGCTCCGAGTCGATTCGCACAGACGAATTCATCGAATGTGGACACGATGCAAGCGTATTCGTTGGCTGCGGAATCGCCGATGAGTTCCAACTTTCGTACGAGATGATTACCCGTGAAAGACAAAGGTTGGCCAGGCAAAGTGTCCCTCGTGCTGCAACCATGTACCTGATTATGTAAACCAAATTCAATTAGCTTTGTGAAAATATGAGCTGGTGCAGCTCTTAATGTACAGTATACGTACCTATAAGTATATAAAGCTTGTAAAATGTTATATATACAAGACCAATCATCGTCTACTATACACTTTTACTCGACTTTAATCATTTTTTCTTTCAATCGGACATGAAGTTCGAGTAGCTTTTAAGATTCATTAAAAACCGTAAAATTAATTTATTCACCAATATTCAACAAACTCAAAACTGCGCTTGAAGAATGTATTCTGCATGAATCCCTCAGTGAAATCTGCAGAAATAGACTTGCAGTAAGTACTTTGTAACAAGCAAAATAAAACCTTGAAAAGCAAAGATCAATCGAATCATTTAAGCAAATCTAGTTTGACCAACATTATAAACATTGTTTAGTTATGCAATGATGATGATGATAGACTTCTTCGATGCACCAACTGTGTTTTTGTCTATAATTTTCGTCAACAAGTAAAGTCGACTGCTCAGTTGACACAATCTTCAAGCGGCATAAAATATATACTACACAAACGACAGGCGGCAGTCGACAGCCGTATAGGAAAAGTCTTTCGAGCGAAGTTCATCGTGTGAGAGCAACGAAGATAAGCTCTGTTCTGCTCTCTCTCTGTCTGTGTCTCTCTCTGTTTCTCTGTCCCTGTCTCGCTGCCCTGTCCGCACACTGCAGGGACGCGTCACGCGTATAAAGAGCCACTGCACTTTTTCAATTTGGTTTCAAAATTACATCTGCGGGTATAGCCTTCGCGTCCGCGCGCTCGTGTCGCCATCCTCTTATACCACATATATAGACATATGCATATCGGCTTTCCACGCAAGAATCGCATCCGCTGACATATAGCGGCGGCACTGGTGTGGCGCGAGGCTGGAGCTTAACCCCTTAACCTCTGAGTGCGCGACAGGTTCTAACACGGCCGCACTCTCGGAGAGACAGAGAGGGAGAGAGAGAGAGGAGACTCGTTAACGTCGCCTTTATTTTACGATATATAGGCAAGCCTGACTCTGGCTAAATTGCTAAATACTCTTCTGCACTACCGATGCTTACGTAAGCATTATGACTCTGCTGTTTGTCAATACTTGATTTTTCATCAGCACACGGATGGAAGCTGCAGAGAGTTCTGCAATTCACGATCGATATTATATGTAACGAATTAATGGGCCTTCCTGCTTGGACCTCGTAATATATAAGTATAATCTACATTCTTATTGGCCTGTGCTAGGCTTGCACTACTGAATATACTTGGTGTAAGTTGTGCATTCAACCAAGTACAACTTTCAATTCAATGAATCATAAATCCGTAAATCGATCTTCGACAAACTATAATTTGGCGGAGCATTCGAGCAAGTCAAGTGTATTTGTTGAATAGGTGAGAATAATAGTTTTTAACTATTTATTAAGAGAACGATAAGTTTTCGTACGAGTATTGTAGTGCGAGTAGCGAATACATTATTTTTGTATACGCGCGTATGTGGTAAGCGTATAGATCGTCACTTGGGAGGATATAAGATAATAGCCCGCGCACAGGTGTCCTTGAGAGGAAAAAATATCGACGAAAAAGGTACAATCAGCGGGCTTCTTGCTCATGTTAAGTGCGAGGTGGAACACACGCGATTGTGAATCGTTTCTTCTACATATTATCTTTATCCGATACAAATGCGAGTTCTATAGTCGAGCGCGATGACAATTAAAAACCAGCTCTGCCGATGCACTGCGTCAGTTTTTATTCCGCTTATATTTCTTATCAAGCTTACATGGATTTCTACATTTTTTAAAAACAATTCACCTTATAATTCATTTGTTAAAGGAGTTTCTTTCTACTTTGGAAATGTACCATGTAAATAAATTATCTTCATTATTGTATTTTAATTAAAATCAGTATAAAAGACTGACTTATGTTGATTACAGTATTATACATTATTTTGAAGACAATATTTTGATTCAACAAAAACTATATTATTTTTTATAAAGTAATGATATTGTTTGTATACTTAATTTAGCTTGTTCCGATCGTTAGGTCATAAATATGAGACTATCATTTAGGAAAATTACAAAATTGTCGTGTCAAAAGTCAGAAATTTTTGTGAACGTGTCATTTTCAGCAATCCTTAGAACCAGTTATTTAAAATTCTGTGTGCGAAATAGTAAATTAATTTTCAAAGAAATGCAGATTCCTTTATTTTGCAACGATCTAAGAACTTCTTGCTAGGATGAAAATATATTTTAATGTAAACGTATATGTCAGTTGGAAAAAAAATGTTTTTTAAACATAAATGTTGTACAACATTTATTAATTAAGCAGTATACGAACAATACATTGAGTCGATAAAATGAATGTTAATTCCAACGGATTGATATGAATTTAAATACATTTGAATAATAAAACATAATGGGATGGCGAGAAAACGAATAGCAGTATAACTTTAATACTTGATCAAAAATCGTTTATTGCTTGCCGATTTTCAATGATGCATTTGCTGACAATCACATGGACCTATATGCAAAACAACATCTGAATCTGCCACATTCAAGGCATGCAATAGTATACTCTAATATAATAGATTTCTGCCTTTTTAAAAAAAAATCTATGAAAGAAATTTAATCGATCTATACTATTCATGCAATTATATACAATTTATGAATTTGATTTCGTGGCATTCGATGTTACATGTTAGTACTACTAGAATGAAAATCGCAAGGTCCTGTAAGTCCTTGCAGCAGAAAAGCCAAATCGAAAATAGAAAATAAGAACGACGCGTGGATTTGGTTTTAAATGTATAATAGAAGGCATGCCTTTAATAACTGTTGCAGGAGACGATCAATATCGAGGAGCCGGTGGAAGCAGCAGCGGAAGTCCTCCCGCCAGTCTTTTGGTGGTGCCTCAACCCCTCACCGTGAAACCCTCTCACCCCTCGCATCTGAATCCCCATCTCGGGGGGCCCCACGCTCATCCGCCGAGGAAGTACCAGTGCAAAATGTGTCCACAGGTGAGTCGTATCTTCCTCGCATTAGAGGCTCCGCAGCCGCTGCCATCAATCCCCTAATCGATTCGAAAATCCTTTCAGTTTATGTCAACACACCCAACGTCCAACCCCCCTTCCCCCCTGCCTAATGATGCCTCATTATCCTCAGCCTTTTTTTCTCTCTTTTCTTTGCTTTACTGTACGGCTTACTTTCAATACCCACCCCACTTGAACTTTATTTATGTATTTCGGAATTGACAAGCACTTTCCATCGGTTAAGCAGTTTGCGAGTTCATTTGGCCTTTTGCTTCCTGAGGGAGAAAGTTTTGAATCGATGACAAAATTTTGTTTTTCCAAAAATGCTTAAAAACATTGTTTAACATCATTAAAACAAAAATTGACTATTTTTGGGAATCTTTTTTTTCCTGTCTGTGTGTGGGTGTGTGTGTGTGTGTGTATCTGTATCTCGAGAACCGATGAATCGATTTTCAAATTTCAAAATTCATTTTATTCGTTTTTTTTTTTTTTTTTTGAGGGATTGCGTCTGAAAATTCTTAAGATTTATCGATTTTCTTTTGTTTTATTTAAGAAAATGACTTTTTGATCTACAGTTTTTTAGTTTTTTTCGTCTTTCAAGTTTAGTATTTGAAAAATATACAACATACGTTTGAAAGAGCTTCCGTTGTCCACAATAATTTGAAACCGTATTTTTTAAAATAATTTGCGGATAATTCTTTTGTTGTTTCTAAAAATGTCACTTTTTGAGCTTATAACATAATTCGACTAAAAAAGGTAGACGTTTACGATCATTTAAAAGAAATATTTAATAAAAAGGTTCTGTATTTACTGAATCGCATATTATTGTATATCTCTATGTTTGGCTACTACGCGAACCATCATTACTTATATTGTGACTGTGATAAAATTTGCACATTATTGAAAATAGTAAACTATTTTAGGTACATAATTCGTAAATCATTTTATAGATATTCATTTAGTATAAGAAAAGGTGCAAATTTTATTTTTTATTCAATATTTATGTAGTTAAAATACTTCGCTTGATTAGTCGGACGCTTAGAATACTTTAATTTTAATTCTTCAATATCTGATAAATTGCTCTTTGTTTAAAAGTTAAATAGTTTAAAATTGAATTGAATTATAAATGTAGAATGTTATATAGAATATCAGGCTCTAAAGAATAATCGGATAAAGCAACACTATAATAAACATATAATAGATAGTAAACACCTTGTATAACTGTTGAAAATACATTAAAAATAGAAAATAAATTTTAAAGTGATTCACAAATAGTATTTGTGTATTAATTATAAAAATTACATTCTTTTGTAAATTTTGTACAAAGTAATTTTAAAATGTTGCTTAATTCTTGAATTATTTTTAAACATGTTTTAATTAATAATGAGTTTATTTTTATTCGTTTAGTACTTTTTTCATTTTAACAGTAAATAAAAGGAAAAAACATCCGTTTATTTGCATTGCATTTATTGATAAACCTTATATAGACAAAGAATTCTTCTTATCTTTATATGCCTGATGACATGTCTGTTGCTTGTGTCAACTTGAAATATTAGATTGATAAAAGCCAATATATTTATATACTTACCGATAAAAAGGGCTGAAAGAAAAATCAATTTGAAATTAAGTTTTGACTTTGGAAGGAACGTAGATCAAATGTTACCGAGTGAAAGAAAATTTATTCACCCGGAAATGCTAGAATGGAAGAATAATGTTGAATAAATTTATTGATCCTCAAGGAATAGAATACTGCAAAATTTCTTTTTTATTTCCAATATTTTGCGACGTTTCGAGGACTTGTGAATATATACCTCCTCCTCAGGCAGACTTCAGATTTATGAACTATTGCATCTTGTGCGATCACAGATTATTAATATAAAATTCTTTCGAGAAAAATCAAAACTTATTATTAGAATGGAAGAAGCTATATATTATATAGAATGGAAAGGCTAAATGAATGAAAGAAAATAAAAGCTGAAAGACAATCGCGTCGGAGTCAGGAAGCTTTCCGTACAGTTAAAATGTAACCGGGCATTTCTCTCGGTCCTTAAGCTTTCTTTTGCCTGGGAGCCTCGATAATAGCTCGTTTTATAGTACGTTAACCCTTTACGGTTTTTGGTCCTCGGCTAAGATTATGCACATAGCCCTAGGAGCGCTGCGGAAACAAGCGAGACACGCATATATATAAAAGAGAAAGAGAGAGAAGATTCTCCCCTGTATATTAGCTCGGCACGCACGCGCGCACTCGCTCGCTCTCACAGTGCAGTATACAAATGCCCCAGAGTTTTACAATGCGTCGTGTCAGAGAGAGAGAGAGAGAGAGAGAGGGAGGGGGGGGGGCAAGAGGTCTTTCGCGACTGTGCCACTGTTGTAAAACACCGTCCATTCAGCAGGCAACCACTTTTCTTTTGCTCGTGGTGTAATATAGAGAAACCCTCATCAGGCTGCAATAATCCCCCCGAGGCTTCCCAGGTAGATGTGCACGGCCTGTAGCCGCCACCGCCACCGCCACCGCCTATGCGTCGCCTTATATATTATACGACTCCGCTCCTAGGATCCTTATGCAGTTGGACCGAGGCGACGACGGGGCAAGGGTTGAAACTGGACTTTTTCCTTTCTTTTTTTCCCATCCTTTTCTTAATATTCGCTCATCGCGAGGCTCTCTTTTTCCCCCTTTCTACTTTATGGCGGCGATATCTCAATTACGACTCGGTGCTCGTGCCTATATCCGCTCTTCCCTAGCTCTATAATCCGATGCGATTTCTTTAATACCTATATATATATATACCTCTTGCTCGGTTATTTGTAAACTTCCTCCTTTCGTGTTTTCCACTTTTTTTGCACCCACGCTTTTTCCGCCCATACCCTTTTTTTTACTATACCTGTTCAAGTTTACTCAAGGGGTTAAGGTTAGTTTGGATATAGCTGACTTAGAATTATCCGCTTCGTGTGGAAAAAGATATTGCGCTAACTACTCGAAAAAATCGATAAGACACGTTTTCCTTTTATTACTTTTAGTCGTCTACTCAATATCACAATAATCTATATTGGTTATTTCACGTTCTGTTACATTTACACTAAATTGTACAAGCAGATTATTACGTTTCAGTTGTTTTTCAACGCTAAATATACTGTACAATATAATGCAGAAAATAAATTCTTGTTTTAAAATAACTTTAGCAATTGCGTATATTTTTTAAAAAATAAACTTCAGTAGCCGATTATTTTTAAACGCATTTGTGTAGAAATTATTTTTTATTTTTAGTAATGTGCGGATAAATTGAAATGACGTGTAAGCAACTCTAAAATAAATATATATATATAAATCCCGATACGGAACCAATTCCCAATCGCCACTTAAGAGCATTGTGTAAAAAAGTATCCAAACTTCATAAAAATGTACAATCATATTCAACTCAATACTAAACAGTTATATATTGAAGCTATCGTTCCTTTTTAATTGTTTAATAATTGGTGAAAGTCTTGATCGCTCATCATGGAACGTAAATTGTTGTTAACATTTAAAATTCTTTATTAACGACGTATCGAGGGTGTAAGAACATATACCCTCCTCTTCAGGATAAACATATATAGTATACAACTTTAATCACTTAATATAAAAGTAATAATCTGGAAAGAACAGCCAGTCACAACATACCTTAAACAACTTAAAAAACTAGTGCATAACTTTAATTTGTTATCATAAAACGCTACAACTCACGAAAACGTTTATCTATAACTGTAAAATAACGAGAAAAATAAACGAAATTGAAATAAAATTATACAAGCAAAATGGAAGAAAATATTTAAACATTATTATTAATAACGCGGAAAACTCACTTTCGGTTTTTCCTCCGCTTTTTTCGTTCATGTTTTATTAAAATGTCAGAAAGCTTAAAGTCAAAAGTTTTGTTAAACCTGTCAAACGGTATTGTCGACTGCGAAGGAAATTTGTGTACTGATCTATATAATAATAGTAACAGTCTTCCGAGATCACGAACAAAGTTAAATGATAGGAGAAAAACTAAACCTTATTTATGTAGAAATTGTTCTTACACCCTCGAAACGTCGTTAATAAAGAATTTTAAATGTTAACAACAATTTACGTTCCATGATGATCCATCAAGCCTTTCACCAATTATCAATACTAAACAGCTTTAATATAAAAAAGTACAATTCTAATTTAATCATCAAAAGCCGTGGAGCATTTTCTGATAAGGCCAGTTTGATTCTCTTTTATCATCACAAATTTAATGTTCCTTAAAATAAGAATTTGCTAAAACAGAAAGTAGTATTAGGTAATATAAACTACGGACATCAAGAAAATTTTGATTTCTTTTCTTGAACTTTTAGTTTTTATTTGCTTTTAATATTTCAACTGCGACACAATCTGTACCTATATACAGAACAAGATATATGACTACTTCAATAATCTCAAGAGCTTAAAAATTTAATGAATAGAAGGAAAAGTAAAATGCAGTAGAAACTTTTAACTGAGTACTTTCGCCCTTTAATGAATTAGATACATGATGATAATAATTGTCCAAGTAGCTGTTAGAATATTGTTAATTTAACGAAAAGCTGATCAGAAATCAGAGATACTGAACAGAAATGGATTTGTGACGGCGAAGCGCATTTTTCTGCTTCAATATTCGGGTGTCTAATCAAAGAAATCGCCTACTAGTGGCCAAATTTGAAACTGCTCAAAGCTATAGCAAAACAAGAAATCATTATATCTACACATATATATTATACTCTAAATACAAATATACAACTAATATGTACAGATAAACTGTTTTCACATATACCGCGCGCTTGGTTTCTGTTTAACTTTGAGCCGTGATAACAGCTTACACAAGGAAGACTTTGACACTCAAATATAGCGCAGCTCAACAAAAAAAAATTATATATCAAAAGAAAGAGTCACTTTATGGAGCACAAAAAATCTTATGAATCTCGTATGTATAGGCATTTATTCATATGCGAATATACACCGTAAACAGAAGTGCAATGTGAGTATACATCTAGAAAATTCAGGCAAACTCGATTATTTGCAAGCACCGCGAACCGTCGCATATTGCATCGTTCTGTTACATGGGCCCGATGCGCCAACACTGGCAGAATATCCAAAGTGGCTATATAATAGTGTACGATAAAGAGCAAGCGAGTGCATACTGTCTTCCATTCCCTCGACCTTGCGAGTCTCGAACGAGTTTGATCTTCGTTGGATCCAAGGCAGCTCGATCATTCGCGGTTCTACTTCCTTTTTAGAATTCGCGCCAAAGGCCTTTTCCTCTCCCTCTTTCGGTTCCCTAATTTTTTTCTCTTCTTTTTCTTTTTTCTCTTCATTCTTTCTTCGCTCGCGCTCCTCCCCATCAGCGGGTCTCTTGTCCTCTATATACTACCTACCTAGTAGCTGCTTCGCTTCATCAGCCACTCTGCACGACTTCCTTTCGCGTCTTCGCCGAGCTCGTGAATCAGCGACTTTTCTCTCTCTCTCCCTCCCCCCCTCTCTCTCTCTCTCTCTCTCTCTCTCTCTCTCTCTCTCGTCTTCAATTTTCTTAATTCCTCCAAGGCCTGCCTCTTCGTTTGTGAGACTGACGCACAGAAACTTCTTCGCCTTCCTCTTTTCTTTCTCTGCTTCATTTCTTTTCTTTTCCTCTTTCTTCTTTGCTCTCAATATTCGCTTTTACGCATTAATAACGTTTATGCTGGTTGAGATAAAGCTAAATTGTTGTTTGAAGAAACTAATATATTTAGTTTAGGATTTTGTTAAAAAGGGCAAAATACTTACATTAACTATTATATTTATCATAGACCTACCTGTATTTAAACATGATCCAAGAATAATATTGCACTTGATAATAGAAAAATATTATTTTCTAAACTATCTTGGCTACAGTGAACTTTAGTAGCAAAGCAAAAACACTTTATGTAAATAAGATTCTATATATATATATTAAAAGAAATTGACTGTATGAACTTTCGTCACTTTGGTGAAAGAAACAAATGTATGTAATCATTATTAGGGCGGTATTGGTGTGCTTTCTATCTTACCTTTTGCAACTAATGTAAAAGTGAACTAGAAAAAAATATTGTATATAATACATGATAGATAATTCACGTTAATTATTTTCATATGAAGTATATGCAATATCTTTTCGTCATAGTAGACTTTAAGTTCGCACGTTACGCTCTCTTTCTCGGGTGTCAAGTGCGACTTTACGCCACTATGACGAAAAATATAACGTTCGCGCCGCGAGCGTATAATTTTATAACCATTGGGAGATCTGTTATCACCCGCAAGCGCAAAGTTCTACTTTACACCCACTGTACGAAAAGTACTATTCTGTGATGCAAATACTGCGATAAAAGGGTGAAAACGTCCACTTTAGTGTTCTATATAGGGTCCGTTTTAGAAACGTTTGTGAAAGCCTTGCAAGCAGGTGTATGAAATATAAAGTTCTTTTGGACACGTTTAAAAAAGTGCACATCCAATAAATTATGGCTAGCCATAATGCAATAGACAGTTGGTTTGATTTTAAATTAGAAACGGCGCTAAAAGCATTTGAAAAAAGAAATAACAAATATAGCTTTTAGATATATTGGAATCATATAATAACGCGATTGATCATAGGGCTATTTAATTATTTCTCGCTGTTGTTATCCTAAATATTTAATATTAATAATAATAAAATTTAATGATTATTGTAGTCTATTAATAGCGTAAATACATAATGTGCTTATTTCATATTGAATACCACATTTAATCGGAATATCCATCAGCAAATCAAGAATTTTTCATATTAAAGTTGAATATCAATTTCAGACAATAATAACATATTTATTAGCCATTCAGACAGCAAAATGATGTTTGAAATATGCATATAATCACTTTAATTATACAGTGAAAGTTTTTATGAAAAATCGTAAATTTCAAAGTACAGATCATTTAGATGCATGAAGAAAAGTTAATGCTTTATAAATGCTGAGGAATTTTAAATTCTGATCTGGGACAAGAGGACACGCACACATACAAACACGTGCTTGAAAGACTTATATTTTTGGAATCAAGGGCCAATAATTATGTAGAAAATCTATATGAAAAAACGGGACTTGAAAATTTTCATCGATACATACGAAACTTTCACTTTGAAAAGGTAAGCCTCGCCCCAGCTTACTCACGTTATACGAACTTGCCACAGCTCGTCGATTCGAGGAGCAAATATATCGGAGCGTTGGATGTATCCTCGCAGCGCAATATCAAATAAAGCATTAGAAAACATAACGAATCTTGATTCCATTATGCACACGCCGCGGCCGCGTTGGATTACCAGCGAGGAAAAGAACAATAATAACGACAAAGCGCATAGAGAGACGTGTTATGGACTGCGGGTTCGTGGTCGAATCGATTTATCCCGCGCTGAGCCCAGGAGCGCAAGTATATATATACATATATATAGAGAGAGAGGCGCGATAATTATGCTTCAGCGAAAAACCGCAAATGCGCGCGAGAGCTTATAGTATACATATATAAGCGTTATACAGTGCGAATCTATAGTTGGCCCGACTGGTCGCGGCATATACATATATATATAGCCTTAAGGTCTAAGCCGAACCTCGCGAGGCGGCCCGGAAGAGAGAAGTATACAGCGGGAGAAAAGTGGATCGAAAAGCAATGGTCAATATATATATTTCATGGCCCCGGCGCGGCGAGTCGAGAAAACTTAACTATCAGTTGGTATTCGCCGTTGAGCGAGAGAGAGAGAGAGAGAGAGCGAGAGAGCGAGAGAGAGAGAGAATATTGAGGCGATGAATGGGTTGAGGCGAACGGGAGGAGTGGCTGCTGCAACGAAGCGCATTTCTGCGCTGACTTTTCTCCCGGCGCTACTCGTCGCTGCGGCGTCCTCCTCATCGCCGCAGCAGCAGCAATGTGAATTAACTCGTTTTTACGAGTGTGCCAGGGTAGTCGATGTAAATTGCGCGCTGATTCTTATGACGTCTTGATTTTACGACGCGATTCTTTCTCCGGGTCGCCCCTTTCCTCCTCTCTCCTCTCTTGCTTTATATGCTTTCTTTTGCCGCGCGCGTAAACTCAGCTTGACTTGTGATATTTTCTTTTCTCCTCGTCTTTCTCCCTCCCTCCCTCTCTCTCTCTCTCTCTCTCTCTCCCGCGCGCGCGCTCACTCACGGAACAAGTGTTCCGAGCGCGCTGATGGCTTTACACAAGCTTACCCTTGATCACTCCCCATGTATATCTATACACACTCGCGTGTAGCGCAGAGCCGCGCGTAAAAGGGAAAAAAAGTATTAATGAATGCAGCATAATATATGAGATATCTATAATGTTGATACAACTAACTTGGCTGTTACCTATGAGGAGCCACTATAACTTTTTGCCATGTACACGCTATAGGCTAATGACTTGATACGCGGCCGCATTATCCCCAATATTATCGATCTCGCTGTACAGCGTTGACGCAGGCCAATTATAGATTTAAAAGCAGACACATTTGCAGCAGTCGTATCTTGTTAAGAGCGAGACATACATATATGCTCTCGATGCTTCCGATCGATCGGCTCAATAAAGATCTTAATCGAGACTTTTAAAAAGCCTGCAACATTTGGCTTACATTATAAAATAATAACCGCGCAATCGCGCCAACTTAAATTGCCATTATTTTTATTTTCGAGAGCGGCTTTTCATTAGTACATCATTTGTCCGCGACAACGACTAAAAGTTCGACTTGAATAAAGAAACGGGCGGGTGCATTATTAATCGCCCGATATATAGCGCAGAGAATTGAACAATAAGGCCAGTTTGCAATTACCCAGGTCTAATATAATTCATGAGGCTTTCCTCCTACTCCCCTGCAGAAAAACTCCGCGTTGCTTATAAATAGCCCTGAATGCTTAATGCGCGTGAGCTGCGGACGCTGCGGTCTGGCTGGTGACGGCGACAACAGAAAACAGAGCGCGTTCTTGCACGACTCGATGAAGGTGAGCCAGGGCCCATTTTATATATGTAGGAGCTCGTGCGGGAAGGCTGTGCTGTCGAAAAACGGAAGTTGCGCCTTCACGATACTCAGCGTTTAGACAGGCTGTACACGGCCGCGCGGAAGTGTAAATTTCCCGCCGGTGCACAGAGCGCAGCGCGTCCGATACAGCTGATGATCGTGCATGCGCGGGAGAAAAATCACCTCGGCAGCTTGATGGGCGACGGCGGCGGCGACGGCGGCGGCTCTATTATAAGTCTGGCGCGCGCGTCTCTCTTCTGGTGTATCAGGCCCTGCGGCTCTCCTCAATTCTCTCTCTCTCTCTCACGCTCTCTGTCAGTCTGCAGCCTCTCGCCGTCCGAGCCTCCGAGCCGCATCACACGGTAGCTAGTGGCCCGTCATTTTTTCCCCACTCGAGCTCCCTTTTTTGCTGCCCTCGCTCTTCCTTTGTGGAGCCCGCGCACGCACGCACACACACACACGCGCGCGCGCGCACACGCACAGGAGCGATCGCTTCTTTCTCTTCTCGCGGGGAGCCATCATCCTCCTGCGTGAGGAGCGAGCGCTCAGCCTCCTCCCACCCGCCGGCTCGAGACGCGCCGTGCAGGAGGAAAAAAGAAGAAAAAAAAGTAAAAGAATAAAATAAGAGGAGATGAGAAAGCCGCGCGGCTCACGCACCATCAGCATCCAAAAAGGAGTCCGACCATCCCGAAAACATCGGGCCTTAGGATCTAATTTTAATCGAGCCGCGCGCGCGCGCGCGCCTCTTCCCTTCCCCCCTCTTGCCTTGCTCGCACGGAAAGTCCATTCGGCGCCTAATATATATATATATATATATATAGCCGGAGAATGGGACTTGAAGGGAGAGGGAGAGAGAGAGAGAGAGAG
>UELU01139852.1:9722-22426 GCA_900490025.1 Megastigmus dorsalis | reverse complement strand
GCGCGCCTCTTCCCTTCCCCCCTCTTGCCTTGCTCGCACGGAAAGTCCATTCGGCGCCTAATATATATATATATATATATAGCCGGAGAATGGGACTTGAAGGGAGAGGGAGAGAGAGAGAGAGAGAGAGAGCCAGTCAGCCAGCCAGCCAACGGACACAAAAGTATCTACCGAATGAAGCATTACTTGGGGCCAACGTAAATACGGCTTTTGAATTATGTTTCTAAGGACGTGAAACTCGTGTTACCCGGCTTTAACGGATAATGCAATCAAATTTCGATTTCTGTCAAACGGACAATTAGTTCGTGTGTGCGTGTATATGTGTGTGTGGGTTTATGCTTGGGTTTATAGGAATTTCTAAGAGTTTTATTTTGTCTTGTTTTGGAATATTCCAAGAACATTTAGCGATTCAATTGCTATTTCATAGCGTACGTTTAGAGCTATTTGTCGTGCAATTAATTTTCTTCATTTTTCTAATACGAACTATTATTATTATCATTATAATAGTACGAATTATACCACACTATAAAAAAGTATAACTTTTAAAATTAAAATGATTTTTATATGATACAACGAGTTATTATACTATGATTTTGATTATGCTAAGTTGAAAAAAAAACACCTGATCTATGAACATAAGTGCAAGTTAAGTAAGTTTCAATGTAGCGATGAAAACATATCTATAGAAAGACACGGATTAATTGTGTTTGACACGTAGTCAGATATATTCGTAAATTCAAGTTCTTATCTTGTAATTACGTATAGATATAAGTTTTGAAATGTTACACATATAGTGTTTTTATTATTTTCAGATTTTGCTATTGCAAAAATTTATATTCAAATCATATTAAAATATATATATTATTATTGTTACTACTGCAATAAAAATTGACGCATCTGATGTACCACAGTAATTTTAAATAATAAATACACTTAATTGCAGCGATATAAAGAAACTAGATTTATAAGGGCGATATTTACACGAAAGTTAACGGGTTATTTATTTTTCTAACGCTTGGAAAGATTGTCGTATAGTGTCGATAAATGCAGTTCCAAAACAAGCAAATCAAATTTGCGGTAAACGTTATAAAAATAAAGTTGATCCAGATTTTACAAATCTTTTTGGCGATACGGCAAAAACTTTGGAAAAACAGAGGCGAAAACGAACTTGGAAAAAAAAAACAGGACAATGTATTTACGCAGGTTCAGAGATTGTCGTATAGAGCGGGAGTTTCGTCAGCTGAGCGGGAGACATAGAGGCGCGTTCTTTTCCGAAATGAATTTTCGCTCGCACAAGGCTCAGTTATTAGTACAGGGGGACTGTACCGATAACCAACTGCAACCGAAAGTATTATACGCGACGGTGTTCGGCGTGCTCGATCGGTCGGACGCGGTAAGGGGACTACAGGGAGGGGGAGATTGATTTTTTTAACAGTGGCTCGCGCCCATGCAGTTGGATTATGAACGTTTTTCACGCTTTGACGACTTGACGCTCTCCCCCCTCGTTTCGCTCTCTCGTCCCCCCTCTATACGTATGCACAATACTGTACTGGCGAATATTTCCGATCGTCCCGGTGAAGTATTTCTTTTGTTGCCGATTGGTCAGCCTCTCCCGCCTACGCGCTCCGATACTGCTGCAGGTGTTCGATGCTGCAGTTTTTCGCAAATAAAGCAGTTGCACGATCTTGATCGGTATTAATAGCGATCCTAGAGAATACCACGACTTGTGATTATTCATATATGTCAATTTGTGCAGGTGCTAAAATCATTTTTTGGCTTCATTTCTCAGATATTTCTGCCAATTTCTATACAGCTACTGTATCGAACGGTTGGGCATGGAAATGGAATTAACTTTAGCTCGCAGGTGTGTGTATGTGTGCAGTTGAAATATTATGAACGCAAATGTTTTCCTTGACTTTTCCTTATGTCCTTGTTAAAATATTGGTGAAAGCTTATTGAATGTCTCAGTGGGTATATATGTATATATGTTTGAAGGAGCTCTACCGGCTCTTATCGTACACTTTTCAAACAGACAAATGACCATCACCCATAAACTTAAAACTAACAAGTACCAGCTAGAGAATAAATAGCTCAAAATATGGTAAAAGAAGGCTCGGAAGTAAGTGACAACGGGTTCTAGAACGACGCTAGAAATAATCAACTCGTGTAATTGGCGAGACAGACATTAAAGCACTGTATTAAATAAAATACGAAAGTCTCGGTAAATTTCTGAGCAGCTACCTATATATAGAGAATGAAGTGGAGTCCGTTTAAAAAGGGCATAGATATAGAAGAAAAGCCGAGAGGCGAGAACTCGCGGCAGTGCTGGGCCTGCCAAGAGCTAAGCGGAGAGGAGGTCAGAGGAGAGGAGATGAAAGATATTTTGAATAGGTCATGCGCGTTAAGCAATGGGTATATATATATAACAGGCGCGAGAAAGAGAGAAAGTTTATATATATATAGTGACGATGGATCAGGTGCACACTCGGCGCGGCCAGTGCGCATCATCTATATATATATATATACGTGAGACACTAGGGAAGAGGGTATATATATGAAACGAAGGGCGCGCACAGCCTCCCACGCCAAACAAAAGTCCTTAAGCCTTAGACAGAACATGATACCCCATTTATATATTGCCGGGGTCCGCTCTTCTACGCACACAGAGAGAGAGAGAGAGAGAGAGAGAGCGAATGAGAGTCTACGCACCGCGCGTCCGAAATCTCAAAGTCCCCCACACGTGCGATAGTATCCGCGAGGCCCGTCTATATATATATATAGCGAGCACCCCAACGCGGCACAATGCAACCGAATTATGTAACCGTCCATTCGCCCGTTTGTCCGTCCGTCCGTTCGCACATGTATAGAGGATCGCTATATATAGCGAAGGTTTGCCCGTCCTGGCATCGGAGCGCGCGCCAGAAAAAGGCCTCGAGAGAGCCCCCGCGACCCTATTGAAGCGATCGGAGAGCCTCGGCATAGGACCCCGCGTGTGTATACACACGTAAATACGAGCACCTCGGGCCTGTTCTCCGATGCTGAGCCTTCCAAGGCGATCGCGATCAACTTTCCCAGATATCTTCTTAGACGTTGCCCTGCCTGCGCTTTAAGCTCTTTTATATACAAAAATCCGGAATCGCCTGATGCGAGCCTCAATATATGTATACAGATGGACCAGTATATACCAATTAATCCTCCTCCTGATCTAGTCAGAAACGCACCGTCGTCGTCTTATACCGATGTGCGTACACATATCCAACGCTTTCTTTGTATGGAACTATTTTTGCTTTTCGCATGGCTGTCATTGGCGCTCTGTCACAGGACAAAAAGTATATTTCTTTCGGCTGTAGTTCGATAAAGATTAACGTGTCGCGAGCCACTTAAAGCGGGTACTTGTTACTTTTAATTTATATAGACTCTAGGCGCGGTGTAAGTTATCGCCCGTATAGAGGTATATATGCTTTTGATACAGCTCACTGCAGCTCAACGCTTTTATCGCGGATCTTCTAGCCGCGTTGTATATAACTCCACAACTCGACGTCAAGAACAAGCGGTACACAAACTTTTAATATACACATGTCGCAAAAATTAAAGCTGATGGCCCAGTGTTTTAAGTTGCGAGCTCTCGTAACATTGTATTCAATGACCATTGCAAACTTATTGTAGTCGCGGTCAACGTGCCACACCGGATCGCGCGCACTTCGCTAAAAAAAAGTCATCTGCCAAGACATCAAAGTGAAAGTTATTACCGTCTTTTTTGTTGCGTTTTATGATCTTTTCGCATCAGTTGAAATTGAACTATTCAGGCCGCTTTGCCTCGACTTACAACTACCTGTAAATTCAACGAACAATGTCCTTGTAGCCAGTTCGAATCAGTAGAACCACTCACAATGTTAAACCTCGTCCCGATATTATCTCTATCGAAACAGCTTGCTTCTTTCAAAACTATTTACCAAATTACATATCGCACATGTGCATTGTCTTCTCGTTTGCATAGTAAAATTAAGACAGATAAACAATTGCTTATGAATAGTTATTATATCTTTCTTATTTCTTTTTAATTTTGGCGATCTCTAAGTATGGACATGGTCAAAAAAAGGTACGTATTACTTATTTTTTATTTTTTTTTTAATTCATTACAATATTATAACCGATATAATTTTAAGTTTATGGGTAGCTCAAAACTAACATACCTATTATACGATACTTGTCGCGAATTATTTCTATAATATTTAAAGGAATTGAAATTTTATTATTATAAGCACAGCAGAACTTTCATAGTTGACCATTAAAATTTATTAACAATATATATTAGGCTTTTGAATTTATGAATATTCAACGCCACTTACGTGTACATCGAAAGATGAATTTTCCACATAAAAGTTAGTTATAATAGATAAGAGTACATTTATTCGAGTCGGTTTAGAATGTTTTTAAATGGATTTGAGTAGAATTATCGACAGAATTTAGAAGAAGTTGAGTAACACACGCTTGACGCTCTCCTCTTTTTATACGAGGGAATAAATACTCGGGATGTAAGTAAAAAAGCGACTTCCGCAGTAGTTTTGGAGCGACAAAAAACGCTCTGTCCAATATACTTAATCGATGAGAACCACTAGTTGGCTTCAGAGGTCCCAATTCCTTGTACACTTCATGGCACGATAACGCGTGACAATCTGAATTAGACTGCAATCACTGGCGTAGCTTCTGGCGGCGCACAGCACAATATACAAATGCCATCAAACTGTGCCTTTCCGAGGGAGCGTAATTAACTCTCCAAAAGTCTCTCTCTCTCTCTCTCTCTCTCTCTCTCTCTCGCTCGCTCTCTGTTCCCCCCTCTCTCAGTTTAACTATTCTCTCCCCTCGCTCCCTCTCTCTCTCGCTCTCGCTCTCGCTCACCTTTTCTCTTCCCCTTCATTGTGCCCATTTCATGTCTGGCACTAGATTCTACATTCTTTCAAATAATTTCGACATTCAACAAGTTTGGCGCGACTTTTTCTTGTTCGGTGTTTCAATGGGATCCTGCGACAAAACGCAATGGCAATGAACGGGTGTTTAATAACTACGTCTGATCTTTTATATAGAGATTGTAATGAGTGGGTTTAAAGGCACAGGAATAGTTTAGGCATACCTTTTCAATCGAAAGCAATGGGGTTATATATGCGGTGTATATTTTTAATCCTATGGTTTAACTCAATCAATTAAGCACCTAACGTTAAATCTTGACGCTTAAAATCATTTTGAACTTCCAGTATATGTACTGACTAATGTTCTTGGTTATATTCTCCAATATTATAATATTGAAATAGTATTAGTAAAAGCAATAACAAATATGAGGTCAATAACCGATATCGAAGCTAAAGGAAGAGGAAGCGATTCCTGGAATAATATATACCATAAATAGAATAAGAGAAAAAGTATGCTATCGAACGACCCCGAGAAAAAAAAAAGTTATGAATGGAGTCGGTGACTTTTTCCTTTTTGCGGTAGCATAATTGAAGTATTTAAAATCAGAGAGCTCTTGCCTACCAAAAAAAGGACTAATACGAGCAGAAAAAATTAAAAGGGCAAAGCCGGGCCGCGCGTCTTTAAAATTTTTTATTAAAAGTTGAGAGAGACGGAAAGGGTGAGGGAGAACAGGTCGCGTGGCAATTGTGATGAGAAGAGAGTGAGAGGCAGAGAGAGAGAGAGAAAAGAGAGGGAGCGAGAGAGAGAGGGAGAGAGAGAGAGATAAAGAAAGAGAGAGAGAGAGAGAGAGAGAGAGAGAGCTGGCAAAAAGTGCAGATTCGGTAATCGGCGTTGGTACGTCGTGATGCGTGCCAGTTTGCAGCGCGCGGAAATTGCCCGAGCAATGAATGTAAGAGGCAAGGGAGAGAAAGAGAGAGAGAGAGAGAGAGAGAGAGAGAGAGCGAAATAGTAAAAAAAAGACCAGGAGTCCAGGGAAGCTAACGCAGAAACCAAGAGAAGGGAGACGGAAGGTCTCGGCTAAAGCAGGAGTTGGTGCATGAAAAGAGAAAGATATACCTACAAGAGCAAAGAGGAGAAAAATTGAGGAGAAGAAAAAAAGGGTAAATAAGAAAGCAAGTGGTGACTCAAAAAGGATGCCGGTCGTAAATCTGTGGCAGGGCCTCATCATGAACTGAATATTCTGCTTCTCTCCACACTCGTCGCTCTCTCTCTCTCTCTCTCTCTTTGCCTTGCCTTTTTTCTATCATTATCTTTGTCTTCCTTACTCTGCACTTGCTATCTCCATCCTCCTCTCGAAGTCTTCGACACGGCCATCTCCTCCTGCCTCACCGACAAACGCACACAATCTCTTGAGCTTCCCGACGCTTATATGTACACGAAGGTCGTGGCGTGCGCGCCTGCAGTGTGTGTGTGTGCGTGTGCGTGTGCACGTGTATGCGATGCCCATCACACGGCAGCAATGCAGGACAGAGCAGGAGCCAGTCTTTATCTGCGGGCTCTGTTTCTTCTTTTCTCCTCCTCCTCCTCCTCCTCCTCCTCTTCCTCCTCCTCCTCCTCCGTCTCCTCCTCGGAGCGACTAACGAAAATGGGCCTCACCTCCGTGTCGGGCTGCGCTGCACGGTAGCCGATTCCCCCGGAAATTGAGGAGCTATAAAATTAATTATCCGCTGTACTTTATCGTTCCTCTCACCGTGCGGCCGTGTCGATGTGGTCCATTTGCCTCCTTTTGATTCCCCTCCCTACCTACCTCCTGACGCTCCCTTATACACTCGCACACACAGATGCGCCATTCCCCCTCTGCCTCTCGTTCATTATATATATATACACATACATACATATATATATATTCACGTCTCCGCGCGTATACCACTGAGACTTTTCAAGGAATTTCGAGACTTCCGTGGATGAGTCGACCGAGACGTGGATTTAATTTAGTACACGTGTATACATCGAGATTGACCGACCGTTCTTCCATCTCTCCATCTCTTTCTCAGCTAATCCACCTAGATGTTGCTTTATAATGACTAATTTTACTTTTCGATCGCTTACCTTTAATGTCCAAGTTAATTGCCTTTGATTATATATAAATCAAACCGGTTCGACCTGAAGTAATCTCTCATCAACATATTATCTTGAGTAAAAGCCAAGACAATCACTGAGGGCACTATTATATAGGTATACCCATATATAATTGCAAAAGTTGGATTTTATTTTCTCGATATAATAAATTATTGTTTTTAATAATAATATTAACACATATTGTTAAAAATAAATTCATGGTATATTCTTTTTTTGCCTGTAAAAAGAATAGTCTTCATTTGCGCTCTCCTCTCAATGTATAATAATGTATTGCGTTATACGTATATATTATATAATAATGTATATGTAATGTTTATTATCTTTCTTTGATAAGCCAAGCATGTTAATATTTTCATATGCGCAATAACAATAACTACAACAACAACAACAACAACAACAACAACAACAACAACAACAATAACAATAATAATAATAATAATAATATTAATTCATAAAATTTATTTCTAATGCATACATAGGTATTTTCTAAATCACTTTAGTAACTCGAGTCTTTTCAAATAGTGTACCTTTTTATGTGTGCGAGCTGCTTTGCATATCGCGATGCACTTACGCGATTTCGTAAATGCATATAGACAATCAAAAGTGTTCACTGTATCGTTGTAATCACAATTATCATGAGTTTCACGTTATGCGCGGCACGAATTTCAATGCTCCGAATACCTACACTTCACCGAATTAATAACAAAACCCAAAAATAAGTATAGTCGCCTCGTAGACTTCCAAGTCGTCTGTTTTACGAGACGTTGACTTCCGCTTCCTTAAATACATTTCTCTTCGCATTTTTTTACGCGTCTTCCTCGTCCCTTGGCTGCTACCGCCAACATCTACACGTGACTCTCCACTTCTCCCTTTCCTTTCTCTAATTAAAAAAAGCCGAGATGAAAATAACAAAAAAGAGAAGCGGCGTTAAAAAAAAGCCCCCTCTCTCTACCATCCTAACTCTCGTCAAGTGAGTGGCAGCTCGAGGAGTCGGAGCAAAGGAGGCAGGAGTATAAGAAAGAGCGTGCGAGCGAACGAGCGAGAGAAAGAGAGATAGATGAAGAGAAAAAAAGAGAGAGAGAAAGAGAGAGAGAGAGAGCGTCACAGTGCAACAACTAAATCGCTTAATATCGCCGGAAATGCGAAGAATCTCGAGAGTCTCAGGAAATGTGTACTGCGCTCACCCCTCCCTCGGAAGGTCTTTGCCACCCTCGCTCCTCTCTCTTTTCGTGTATACGCGCTTTTCTCTCTCTCTCTCTCTCTCTCTCTCTCTCTCTCTCTCTCTCTAGCGCGCGCAGGTTCGCTCGGGTGCTGCTCCAAGACGAAACGTTCTCACACTCCCACGACTCTGCGCCTCTCGGCTCCTCTCTCGCGCTCGTCTCAGTTACTAATCTGCCCTCTCTGTCTTTCTCGAGTCGAGAGCTGGCCGCACTCACCCTGCTGCCGCCTATATATCGCTCGCGCGCGTACATGAGAAAGAGAGAGAGAGAGAGAGCTGCAACACAGTGCTGGCTGGTGCACGCATTCGGTTAATCTTGCGACCCAGAACTACTGCTGCTGCCTCCGCCGCCGCTATACTCCTCCCGGGAGCTCGAACGAGCTTCTGGCGTCAAATCAAATTTCCTGCCTTTCAAGACCTTTCGATCCGCTCGAACGCGCACGGCTATTAGAAAATAACTTTTACATTGTGGCTATAAGGTGCTGCTGCTGTTGCTGCTGCTGTTGCTGCTGCTGCTGTTGTTGCTGCCGCTGTTGCCGCTGCTGCCGCGGAGGCACCGCGTAGATAGTCGGCGCACGAATGGACGCGAATTGCCGCCAATTGCCGCGAGAGCTGGCGAACTCTCCGAGGGACTCTCCCTAGATGCTTTATGATAAACTCGCGGCTTTGGGATACGCTGACGTAAAAGCCATAGCAGCCTCTCGACGCATCGGAGTAGACGGGAGGAAGCGTTCAGCGCTCGGCGTATACGACTGGCTTTCTATTTTATTCCGATGTTGCTATATCGATTCAGTGACCGCTATATGCCGCGCTTGCCTGCATTATGTAGATAATACATTTTCGAATTACTTTCCGCGTATAATGATTTCGATGAAAGTGGCAAACTCAACCTCGTGTTTTACGGTATGCTGGATTCTTGCTTTATGCCGCGAGTTGTTCTTGTACGTGCTGGTTTTCAAGAAATGTGTTACAGTGAATAGCTTAAGAATAGAATGATTCTCGAGGCAAAACTATACACTTACGCGGTACAGATAATGGAAAACTCGTTTTGTTTAAGGGGGACGGGCGGGAGCAGCCGTTCATAACATGGATTCAGCTTTGCATTCCACGTCATAAAGATTATTAATTAAGAGGTTATTCAAAGAAACTTCTCTCTCTCTCTCTCTCTCTCTCTCTCTCTCTCTCTCTCTCTCTCTCTATCTTTACATTTTAGCTTGAAATAATGTATTATCGATATTGCAAAATTGTGATTTGCTGATGAGAAAATGATGAATCTTAGTATATTATTATATTTATGTATAAAAGAGACTCATTGTCAGTTAAATTTTTGAGATCTGCGGTCACTTTTGAAACGAGGTATTAATAATTGTTTTTTTTTTAACTTCTAACACGGTGTCTTATGGAGAATCGGATTTTTGCGATGGTTTTTAACTAATATTTCGGAAGCTAGCGATGAGGTCTTAATAAAATTTTTATAATATGAGAAAATATCTAAAGATCATTTTTCGATCTTAACAATACCGAGTGGTCCATTATTAGTTGAGGAATAATTATAAAACATTGCAAGAAATAACGTTCTCTGGTAAATTTCTTTACGCTTGGCAGCGTCGCAATCATATATATAGATATATCGTAGGTATAACAGCGTAGCATTGGCTTGATTGCATTAGTATATAGTTATATCCTACGTCTGAGGCGGTGTTATGCACTGAAAATGGCAAAAAAAAAATGAAAAGCCAAAGTACTTTTATTGGAAAGGAAAGAAAAATTCAGAAAAATTGTACAACCTAAGATTTAAACAACAACTACGCAAAATCTTAATCGTGATCTAAAGAGCACTGATTCAAGACTTAACCTACAAAAAAACATTGTAAATAGTAGCAGTAGCATAGTAGAAGGTCGACGTTGCCACATCTTACTGCACGAATCAACACAAGAGAATTTTGTCAAGACTTGCTTAGCTGGTACAGTACCTTGAAGGCTTTTCCACAAAAATTACGATCAACAATTATAAATATTTTAATTTTAATCCTTATTTATACTAACAAGGGCAAATAATTTTGGATCGTGCAAGTTTTTCCGTTATCTTACTAAAAAGTTCGAGGAAAAGTTTAACTATCAGATGCAGTAGAAAAATGATTATTCATATTTGGTGTTACAGACTGTGCAAGGTCTTTAATTAAATTTTAAATAAATACTTTGTATCATTATCGAATGTCAATCGACATTATTTATTAACGAAGAACAATTAATCAGGATTTTCTAGTTGAATGTTCAATTAAGGGAACTCGATACGTACAATAGCTAAAACTGCAATCCATGCTGCGCCCGTACGCAAATAAAAGTCGTTAAAAATTCATTTTGAAATTTTTGACAAGCTGATGTTTCCTTGAACGAAGATACATGAGGATTTCCAGTCCCTGCGTCGTTATTCTATATGCACGATCAGAGGAATTGGATAAAACGCGGAGAAAGTAAGGGGAAGTTGATTTTCGAATTTCCATAAAGCCGTATAAACGATCGAGTCGCGTTATATCCACCGATGAGAAGAGTCTTGCGAAACTTCCATACAATAGACCATGCAGGTAAATTTCGGGGTGAGCTAGAGAGAGAGAGAGAGAGAGAGAGAGAGAGAGATGAAATGAAATGAGAGGCGAGGAGAGAATTAGAGAAGAGCGGCGCTGGTCGCTGATGTATATTTAAGTGCAGGTCCCCTACCCCCCTTCTCTCTCTCACTCTCCCCTCCACCGCCGCCACCACCACCGCCACTACCACCTCGTGTCCCCCTCTTTGTCTTCTCTTGCGAGCGCGATCCTCGATTTCCTTCCGAGCCCCTCTATATTCCTCCTTTTCTCCCCCTCGTTAGGATCGCTGCAGCAAGCGGCCGAAGCGAGCTGAGCACAGCAGCTAGCGAGATTAGAGTGAAGTGGAAAGGGAGGAGAGAGAGAGCGAGAGAGAGAGAGAGAGAGAGAGAGAGACGGAGGCTCACGAGGCCCACTTCCTAGGGATGCTGCCCCCGAAAGTCAGGTTCCCATGGACCAAGCGCGCTGGGCGCCCGGCCGGCTTTCTCTCTCTCTCTCTCTCTCTCTCCCCCTCTCCTTCGCCACGCTTCTATATATACGCAAGAGAGCGCAGTCTGCCACCTGTCCCTGCGTCTGGACCCTTATATGTATATATACGTATGCGCAGCGAACAGGAACAGAGCGCGCGATGTCTTCCTATATACATGTAAAACACGATCGGCTGACAACTCGCATTCTCCTTCTCGCTTCTATCATTCTCTGTGGCTATACCGGGTACCCCCCCCCCCCCCCCCCCCCCCCCCCCCCCCCTTCCCGGGCTCAACGCTCGCTCCCTGCTTCCTCCTTTTTTCCTTATACCTTTTCTAACTTGTTTTATTTTACCACTAAATGCACTGGCTTCTTCTATATCAATACGGGCCCAATGTCGGTACTCCCTCAAACTATTCTCTTTTGCGCAGGATCCTAACCGCCTTGCCTGATTGCCGAGGGCGCGGCGCTCGACACTCGAGTATTCGTTTCTTTCGGCAATTACACATTTGGCTGTGTGTTTCTGTTCGCGTTATTTTTTCTTTTCCCTCTTGACCAACATTTTCCGATGACGAGAAAATTCCAAGGCAATGTGCCCGCGACTTCATTTCACAGATGATTGTAGCGTGTGCTAAAATTTGCGTGACTTTCCTTTTAATACACTTTTAACAGTTAAAAGTAATTCGGGTACTATGTTTAGCGCGAGTACTACTCCTATTAACCATTTGATTCCTAAATCGGAATCGCTATAGATTCCTGAGAAAATTTTCGCACGGCAATTCCTTTCCCTTTAGGGGTTGCATCAGAAAATATCATAATATTCTAATGTATAATATCGCGAGCATTTGAATGGACTTGGGCCAGTCGCGTCACACAATAGACTGAAAATGTGTGAACCTTGAGTTTCATGTACTGGCAGTGGAGAAATGCAAGGATCGTTGAAGAATTGTATTAGATTGAGGAAAAATAAGTTTTTACTTGTATAGAAATGAGTTGAAAGAATTTGGTTACGTATATCTTCAACAAGTTGATTAATTACTGACGGTATATGTCCGGATACTGACGCAACAAGGCTTCATATACACTAAAAAAACAACTTATTTCCATAGTTAGTCAACGTTTTTATCAAATGTCCTATATATTGCTTTGTAATATATGTAATCTTAGGATAATGCTTATCATTAACTTAATTATATCGATATTTAAAAAAATTACGGCTTAATTATGCAAAGGGAACGATATATATACATAATGTGTTATTGCGAGAATAATGTTGATAATAAAAATATACTAAACCAGATGAAAGCAGCTGGGCGATCGGAGGTTGTTTCGAGGATTATTTAATTTGATCTTATTTCTCGATAATCGGGGGGTTGGGGGTTGGGGGG
>UELU01139851.1:50476-78126 GCA_900490025.1 Megastigmus dorsalis | reverse complement strand
GATGATAGAATGATCATAAATAGAACGCGCTCAGCCCAGAAATTTCCGAAAACTAAAATAATATAGAAGCTAGAGAAGAAAATACCAAATTTTTACTGATTTCAATTCAATCCAAGAGATGGCATGATTCTGATTTTGCAATTATATTTCAAATTAAAAATATTATATTTACACAATTTATTGGTAATTTCAGGGCAGAGCGCGCTTCAATTATGATCATTTTATCATCTCCTAAAATTTCAAGTCAATTGGTTAATTTATTAAAGAGAAAAGTTTGAAAAACCTTGTGGGTATTTCGATGTAGTAAGGGCGGGAAATTTAAATTTTTAGTGACTCCGACGTCCCCTTAATGCGATGAAATATACGCTTCGTGAAAAGGACGATGTAATCTTTTAATTAATAAAATTACGCAACATCATGAATAAATAGTAATCATACGTGCATTAACTTACCCTTGACTTTTATGAAGGCATCAGCATAAAATGTTTTTTTTTTCTATTTCTGAAAAAAAATATTTCTAACCCTAACGAAAAAACTTCTATAAAAATAATATGACAAGCTATACTCATAAAACGGTAGAAAGTCCCATAGTCCACTAATTGTCGGATGAAGTACTTAAAAACCACTCTTCTCTGCTGAAAAAGTGCTTATAGTTAGATCGTTTCACCGCTTTATTACGAAAATTAGAATTGCAGTGTTACTTTAAAAACTGTGTCTCCTAAGCGATAGTCTGAACTATTTTCGTTTTATACATGTCATAAAAACACATACGTATAAGGCACAATATATATATAAGAAAATGTTAAATTTGAAGCGCGACTTGGCTTTTATCGTTAATAAAATCTTATTTTTATAACGATCGCTATTATTCATTATGTTTCAATCGAAATATCAATTGCGCTTTGCAGTAATCCATGTCAAAATCCATAATTGAAAAGAAAATACGATATCTCACGAAATTTCATCGAACTATCAGTGATGTTTCCGCAAACAACGTCCGATAATTCACAGCTTCATCTCGAACAACTCGATGACTTTATCTCCGAATGGCTGCTTAGCCGTAAACGATGAAGCCCGACCGCAAGTGCATGCAACCGAGTTACAGCCTCGTATAAAAAGGGACCCTCACTATTCGCGATAGAGAAGGGCATGAGCTCGCGTATAAACCACCAAGAAGAGTTTACGAGACCCTCGCGTGTCGCGTGTCGGGATTAGCCCCTTTCGTCCTTGTCGCTCGGGACGCTCCAAGCGCCGGGGAAAGCTCTCAAATGTAGAAAGCTCAAATCGACACTTTCCGCATGATGTATAGACCATGTATCCGGACGTATTGTGTGGTCTTGGGTCTCGAGACATTTTAATTCTGACCGCTGCCGTTTGTATGTGCTTTTGCACGAGATATAAAGTGAACGTGGATTATAATTTTCATGAGAATTTATCTTGATTTTCTTCTTCGGCCGCGTCATTCTTGTCAGTGATTGTCTATTTGCTTTTAAAAATTAATTATTTAGATATTCCGTCGAAAATAGAGCTTTTTTAAAAAACCATTTCAGTTGATATTTTCACTTTAATATTGATAATAGATGTAGGATTTCACCACGAAAGATGAATTGAAATTCGAAACAATAAAGCGGAACTTTTGTTTAATCTAATTTTAAATGGTGGATATTCATTTTTAAGAATGATCGAATTTCTAAATAAAAAAGCATTCTTTGAATTATAACGCATGTAAATAACCAACGGAAATTAAATCCAGTGAACGAAACAGTAAAGCAGTTCAAATGTCGAACAGCGCGTGGACAAAATATAATCGCATTTCTAGTCGAGAATCTACTGTGCTTGAATTCTCTCTCTCTCTCTCTCACACACACACACATACACACACTCCAATTCTGCTTTGCTGCTTTCCTTATCGAATTTCTCGCGTAAACATGGCTACGCATGACCGTGTATTGTACCTTCTAAACAATGATACGGGTTTTATGGGTTTCCTCTAAAGGTCGGAAATCCCTTCGGGTATACTCCCTCGCTTTATTAATGTTTCGGCGATAGCATCATCCACCCACTTCAGAATACCCCGTTTACTGCTCCAGTTTATCAGTACTTTTATCAAATAGAAGAAAATCTAACGTGCACTAGATTAAAGTCTGTTAACTCCTCCCCAAAATCGCCGATTTATTATTTTCATAACGAGACAATTCGCAGCTCGAATTTTATACGAAAACACGCTCTTTTTGTTCGCGCCAAGTCAAAAACCGTTACTTTTGATGGGAAAAAGTAATCGATGGGCGACGGTGCGACAAAAAAAACTGTATGTATAAGTTCATTAAAGAATCGTTAAAATTCATTTTTTACAACTATGCGCGCCCCCGCGCAACTGCATTGTAAATCACGGCCGAATAAGCGCCATATATAAAGTGCATTTTCCGAAGTGCCGGCACTAAAAATATTTGGCGCAAACACTCGCATTCTGGGGACTATATATCGCGCGCATGATACTGTACAGTATTTTATCCTGTCGCGCGTTTTAACGAGTAGCCAATAACTCAGACGAATTAATTTGACAGTTCGAGGAACACCGTCTAACTTTTACGCTCGTTCACCTTCGAATTCCGTCCGTTTTTGTGACTTTCCCCACCTTTTGTATTACGCAGCGTTTTGATGCTTCGATGGTTTAAAAATTAATCATGCCTGTTCGATCAATTAACTCGGAGAGGCGTAAATTAAGATCGTGTGCATGAAGGTTGATGTTTACTTGATCTTCTCGTTAAAGCTATTTGTACCATTCGTTGCATCAGTTACTTCAGATTTCAGAATGTTCATATTTGTAATTTATATATATATACACTGATCCTATAATTTTTAAACATGATCAAATGAATATGGCAACATAATATATAAGTCTATATTAATAATAGCATATATAAATTTATACACGGTAGTAAAATGAAGTATGTCTGTAAATAAAATATCGTCATAGTAATCATTAATAATGAATTGGCTTCAAATTGTTTCCTTATACTATATACTTAAGCATTTATTATCGAATACTTCATTTAATTAAATTCATTCGAGGAGTAATAATGATTATCTAATTATCATCGACCCTATTATTTTATTATTTATGCATAGAAACTCGCTTCTATTGATAAACGACCTAAACAGTCATACATACCTAATTTTACCATAAAATAAGTAAAAGTCTATTAAACATTCATTTTTTGATACCAACAAACTTTTTCTCGCAATCGCTGCTCCTAAAACTTCAGATAAATCAGTTCATTATAACTTACTACACCAAAAAACTCATTATACCAATAATTATAACTTTTTCGACAGCCCTACAGAGTTAGATGTACGTTTATACAAAGTTTGTTCAGAAATTCACTAGTACCATATTCCATTAACGACGCAGAGTAAGAACGTATATATGAAATACCGATTTCGTGATTTAATTCAAACCAATAATGACCGGATTACACCGGAAACCGCCGCTAATTCTATACTGGCTGCGAAAACCAAGTGTGGAAAATCATGTTCTCTGCTATAGTTGCAGCCTCACGTAGCCACCGTAATCAAATATATTTCGCGCCTCGCCAGCGAAGTCTCTAAGGGGATTTTTTTCCTCCTTTATCCCTACCTTCTCTTTTCGTATAATTCATTATATATATATATATACCAGACATCAATTTGAGATCTGCGAGAGCTTTTGCATGGCTGTAATTGTCTGGTTTTTGTTACTTTTTTATCTTTTTTCCATCGCTTCGTTTTCCCTTCTTTCCTTTATGATGCGATTAGAGGAAAACTATTTTATTAATCCTTTTCGAGGGTTGGGGGTAGTTACCAAAGCGATTTTCCATGATTATTATTGTAATGCGATTCAGTTCTAATTGGAGTGAGGAGGACAAAGCTGTTATTAAATATTCCTTTGTGGGTTTATGGATTTTTAAATAGGATCAAATCATTAATATAATAGTAATTACAAATTTCAAGATTAATGGCAGTGGACTAAAATCAAGATTAGAAAAGATAATTGACTTATTAAATACTTGAAAAGAGCACTGCTAATTGAAAAATGTTATCTACTTTCATTTCATGTTAACAAACCAACTTTTAACATTCTCGCTGTGCCTTATATTATTATAAATTCCAAGCATGTACAATCGGAAAATCTCTCTTCTCGTTTTTACCTTATTTGTCATTTCCTCGGTTTTTTCTTCCTTACGTATACCGCATTCTTCGAACGAAATCTCAGCAAATGATATCTTAGGAACTTGGGGGGAGATGAGCACAAGCGTCTTACGGAAATTCAATTTTAAGAAAAATTGTCGCCAGGCAGTAAAGCCTTACGCTTTTGTTATAGCTCTTGGACTTTAGGTATGCATGAGATTTTTTTCACCCGCCGAGAATTATGCTATTGAGGTATTACATTTTCATAATAGGGTTCAGATCGGAAAAGGTCTTTAACATAAATTGCAATATTGACACTAAATTTTCAGGAAAGTCGATTGCGACAATTTCAATGATCATCAATATCCCATACTTTTTATGAGCGTATTTTGGCTTGAAGAAGTAAGATAAATGTGAAAAAGTTATATAAGTTCGGAAACATTGTAAATTTCTTAGACTTTCTTAGAAAAAGAAGACGATTTTTACTCTTTATACCTGTAAAATCTATGTGTAAAACTTTTTATAAATTACTAATTAACAATTTATTCAAATTCAACAAAAGTTGAAATTCATGGAGTTGAATGCGAAAAAGGTTTTAATTTAATATATGAAAACTTTTGTAATACGTGAATGTAGAAAAAAAATTTATAAGAAGATTACAAGTGAAGTTTCCTACATTTTCTGTGTAATCTTATATCATATCACTATAGTAGTATTAACAGTGCATGAAAGGAAAAAATTCTGAAGGTTTCTCGTTTAAAAATGTGGACTTCGTTTGAGTCTTAAACTCATTATTTTTCATATTAAGTAGTTATCGAAAAGTATAAGGGTTTAAAGCCATTATTAAACTAAAAATGTATAAATTATTTACGGACCTTCGTTAAACCGTTAATATTAAAATAATTAACTTTATATTAAAGCTTACAACTTACGATAAGTCTCTGGGGAAGTAGAACATAGCGAGATTTGGTCAGACAATAAACATTAACGCATTTTAGGCTATGAACTTTCTATTCTAATCATTTGTGCTCAAACTATAAATTATACAAAAATTACGCCGCTTACATGCTCTCAAATAGCACGTAATAGAAGACCCGTGAACAAAAGAAAGTCCTTTAAAAAGAAAAAGCTGCAAGATCCGCACGAAGGTCCTTCAACTGCAATCCCCACTAACGGTACGATATCATCCAGTATGCAGGAATCCCCAGGGCAATAAAGCACTCGCTCACTTCTACACCCTACTCATCCTTCCTCGCTTCACCACCGTCGGCTATCTGCAATAAAAGAAGAGCAAAATAAAAGCAAGAATATAAGAACAGCCAGAAAACACGCGCGCGACGTCTCGCGGCTTACACCGCACCTGAACCTCGCGAATTTTCTTTGTCTATACACGCTAAGCGTATCCGTAACCTCCGTTGACCTCGTGAATAACGTGTCTGACCCTCGAGAAAAGGATATGTAGGAAATTCGAGGTCCTTTGTCTCGTAGACACGAGGATGCGCGATAGTACAGCGGATAAGAACGGATTGCCGTATAACAGTGTTGAAGTGAGCGAATCAGCTACATCTCGATTATCGTCGAGAATTCGATTGTTAACGAACTGCACTCCTCTGTTGTGGATTTAACGCGGCACTTTTTGTGGCTTTGATGATTACTGGTAAAGGTGATTGAAAAAGGTTTGCTCCGCACTGTGTTTGTCTTTGGCGTTATATAGTTGATTCGTGAAAGAGAGAGGACTGCTTTGTACTGATTGGCAATAAATAAAGAGATTCAACTCGACGAAGCGAATTGGTATCCTTGAACGAAATAGTGTAACAAAGGTGAAGTAATAAAATAGAGCTTAATTTATTGTACGAAATTGAATACCTTTATAACGTTTCACAATAAGTCCCTATATATTTAGTCCGAAAAAAATTCAGTTATGAATGTGCATTATTAGTTAAATTACAAATGCGTCGGTGTTAATTATAAAACGCCACGTAAAGTGTTAGTATGCACACACGAATATATGATTGTATATCTAATACACCGTTGGATAAACAATTACAAACGCGAGACGCACCGATATTTGCTTTACCACCTTTTTGTCGCAATATCCGCCGAAATACTCCTCCCTTCTCGGATTTTTCGCAACCTCACTTCAGCATCCCGCTCTTTTTTTGTCGTAATAAATGATCCGTTCGGAGCCGAGGAAGAGGAAAAAAAAAAGGCGTCGGCGTTTCCGCTCACAGTCGTCACTTGGAACATCATTTTTACCCTCGGGCCTCCGGACGAAAACATTCCCGCAAGCAGTCGCCATTATCGACTCGAGCCTGCTTTTCCAGGGTTTATTCGCGTAGTGGATCTCCCCGCGAAGAGTGAAAGAGAGGAAAAGAAAGAGAAAAAACGCCGGGGCCACAGGTAGAGAGAGAGAGAGAGAGAGAGAGTAAACATTTTTGGGGCGCAGCGTAGTCGCTGTTGCTGCTGTTGTATTGTGTGCCTCGCCGCGGCAATCGATATAGCGAGACCAGGCAGCCGCACTTACGCGTCAATTACACGCGAGGCGAAGTTTGCTCCTCCTCGTTGATGCCTTTCTCTCTCTCTGTGCCTCGTTTGTTTGCCCAAGAATTTCCTCGTCGTACCAAACGATAACAGCAGCGCGGGCGCGAGTTTTCGGCTTGGCTGGAGCTTGTCTTTGTTCCAATTTTACGGATTATTCGCATTCGAATACTCATATACGTTTTTGAGTTTGTAGTGGATGTGCATTGAATAAATAAAAATGTTTTTTTGCTTGAAACAACAAGAGATCTCTTTTATTTATTTGTGCTGGGAGATATTTTTGTAATCGGACGGTAGCGCATTGATTTTATATTTTAAATATATAGATGTAAGCACGCTCCGCATATATAAATAGGAGCAATGATTTAATATGCACACCTCAAATTTTATAAAAGCTTTAAATATCGAATGCTTCTTTAAAAGAAATTTAAAAGAAATTTCGTAAATTGAGTTTTTTTTTCTTAAAAAAAGAGATGGAAAATAAAATCCCAGTTTTAATCACTCAACGAAAGTTAATCTTTTTGGGTCAGAAACAAAATTTGATGTGGAGACAGTGAGAGAAGGTTCTCACCCCTGGTGTTAGCCAGATGAAATGACCTGAAAACGTAAGAAATCGTATATACACACAAGTCGGAGCAAAGAAAAAAGAAAAGAAAAACTAAAGATAAAGTGAAACTGTAATCTTATAAAACAATTTATTCCTAAAGTCTTGAAGTATGATACATGGGCAAAACAATAATATTATTCATACATTTTTATTTTATGATTGTAAAAATGTAAATTTCAAATAGTACTTTTTATGTTATATTCTGAATTTTTTCTAAGCTATACAGTTGATTGCTCTTTTCGTGTTCTTCCAAAAATTTCGATTTTATCCACGCTAAATTTCACGCAACTAATCAGCTGCATGCATATTAAATCTTATTGATCTTCGAAATTAATATGTATTAAACTGTTTAGGCATAAAAACTTCAGTTCAAAATATTTTTTACTTGAATGTAACTGGTTATTCTGTTTTACGAGCCTACTTCTTTCTGCTGATACCACGACCAGTGTAACCCGGATATATCACACGTCGCTGAACTTTAACGTGCGCTAAAGCAAAAACCAATTTCATTCGTGTAAGTACTTTTTCCTTTTTCTCTTGTGGAATGTCTTTGGACTTTATTTTTGTTTCGTCAGTGGTACGATGATTGAAAGGGAAGGGAAAAAATTTGAAGCTTTCCCGTAAATGCGTCTCATTTCCAAATATTTATTGTTCTCAAATATTGCATTTTGTTGAATTTTCAGTTTAAAGAGTGATGTACGCGTATTACGAAGGATTAATCAATAAAGCATCCAATTAAAAACATCGAATACCTATCGGCATCTATTGGAAAAGTTACCCCATGCATATGTAAAGAGTACTTGTCCGTGCGATATTCCATATCACATATTCAACGATTTCGATTCTTGACTATAATCAAGTCTCCTTCATACATTTTCACTTTTCTTTTCAAGTATTCGAGAGGATTGTCTTATTGCTTTTTATCGTCTCTTTACTCGTGACTCGAATAGACAATTTGCGCGGCTTTAATTAAGGAAATATTTTCGCCTCGAATGCCTGCAACAGTTGTAAGGATCGTAATACTAATAGAAAGGAAACGTGAGATAGTTTACGTGGAATTAAGTGTAGTGGAACGAGTATTTCGTTTATCGTAGAGGCCACTTTATTCTTACCTATATAAAGCTCTTTAAGTGGCTTGAATATACTGTTTATTAATAAGCGGGGACAAAGTAGTCATTTCAATTACGCGTGTATGGCTGGTATTGTTTGCCTTAAACAAAATAAGTTTGAACTTCTGGTTTTATCGGTGTACCTATTCTGCACAATCTAATTAATTCACTGAGAAATAGCTTGCACGTATCAAAAGTATTCGATTCTGCTCAATAGTTAAAATTAGAATGCAAGATTTATCCACGCCGAAACATCGAAATTCCAAATACCAAAATCTCGAACATTCCATATTCCGTTCATAAAACGAGCTCCCAATCCTGCATTAGCAATTCGAAATATATCGAAATATATGCATAAATTGGTAGAAAACAAAAGAGCCGGAAAAGGGATTGCGAAATAATCATTGCTCGCGTGTACAGTCCCGTACCAAGGAAATGAAGGTGACTGGGAAAATGGACAATGCGATTTGGCGCGCCGCGGTCGATGTGTCCGCCCTTCCCTCGTACTCTTCTCTATATCAAATTTGCAATTCCACGCTGTACGTTCTATGATCGAATCCTCGTTCTATGTATTCACGATCGACGTACACTCCGTCGCTGTACGTGTACACGCCTCGGCGAGTTGCCGAATTGAGGAATGCGTTGGAGCTGCCGTGCAAAACTATACCGCAGCTGTCTCTCTCTCTCTCTTTCTCTCTCTCTCTCTCTCTCTCTCTCGTTGGTGAATTTCACGATGATCCTACAGCAGACTGCGGACATAATCGGCTATGCGTGTGCCGCGGTTGTTACTACTGACCGCCAAAGATGTGACCACCGAACGGCCGAACATCATTGCTGCGGTAATCAAAGTCAATTTGAATTATTAACGTGGCGTTAGGGCGCTGATGCATTGATCTGAAATATTATCTCTGAGGGTTTAAACATCGTAAGCTGTGAGCGTACGAGTTAAACAGCTAAAGGCGCATACATTAATATGTATAGAAAATTCAAATTTTTGCATTGTTATTTTTGTATATCGTACTCGTCCATTACGCGAAATATACTAATTAATTTTTTCTTCTACCCAACAAACAATTGGTTAAAACAATTCTATTTCCAAGCGTCTGCAATTAAGGAAACGACATCGCGTAAGCATTAATTAAAGAGCTCTCAAGAAGTACGCCGAATCAAAGAAATTGCTTGTACACTGTTTTCCCTGAAAATACTGCATAAATGAAGAGTCGAGTACCTATGGAGAAGAGGTTCATTCTCGTCGTCAATAGGAAATAAAAAAAGAAGAGGTGGGAGGTGGTAGGGAAAGAGAGACACGAGGGAAAAAAAGCTTAAAAATACAAGATATTTTAGCGATCGGAATGAAAGCAAAGAAAAGAGTGCCACACGCCGGGACGGCCAAGGACGCGCGGCAAGGCGCGAGAAGAAGAGGAAGAATTAGAGACGAGAAAAGAAAAGAGATTGTCCTCCGTTGTCTGCACTACTGAATATCCATAGCCTCGTGTGCTGTGTGTGCCTCCCTCCCACCGAGTCTCGGACATGTGCATTTCCCCAAAGGCCGCGCGCGCATAGCACTTTTAATCTCTTTGTCGTTCGCGTATACGACCGGCAGTCACGTGTGTGTGAGCGCGTGGTCTTGTCCCCTTTGCTGCTGTTGGATCTGTATACACCTCGACTATATATGAAACGAGTGTATACCGATGATGAAATAGTCACGCGAGAAAAAGAACGTGCGTACGTGGACGAAAAGTGTGCGGTGGGGAATAAAAGTAAGCTTCGCGGGAGAGAGAAGTGTGAAGAATATACGTTTTTTTCTCACAGCTGAGCTCTAGGACTCGTCGAAATTTTTACGATTGACGCTGTAACGTGTCTCAGTCCGACTTTTATGGGTAGACTTGGGTACGCTCTTTTCAACTCGTCAAGAAATGCATTTTTTAAGGAGAAAAAGTAAATTGTGCTTCTTGCAAATGAATCGCTGATAAAGAGCTGTATGGAACGCGAGTACGAAAAGAGAAGGATTTGAGAGAGTTAGAATTAAGGGCCTGGCTCGTGTATCATTTATAATTTTTTGCTTACCTTTTGTCTGTATTAAATAGAACGTGTTGGCAATAAACTTTATTCTGTAGTAAAAAAAAAGGGTTGGTGATGTTTTTATACAAACACTGGGGCCGTATAACTATTTTTTCCACGTAACAGTTGATGCATCTCGGGCGTTCAAACAAAGTAAAATATGTGGGCAACCATGAATTGCTTTTTATAAAATGCAGTAATAAAACGCGCCCGTTTAGTTTTTACATACCCCCATTACATCTTCAATCGAAAATAGTTCCTCAAAAGAATTATCATAAACTAACAAGTATCTCGATAAAAAGATTCGAAAGAAATCCTTCTTCGCCATATAAGTATAAAAAAAGTCATTTTGTTATAAAAAAAAAAAAAGAAGAAAGTAGCAGTTTCGAAAAAGTCGAGGAAAAGTTTAAGAGCTTCCGTGGCACTGTACTTTTATTCGACGTATATACGTGGTGGATCTCTAATATGAAGAGAGAGAGAGAGAGAGAGAGAGAGCATGGTACCAAAAGCCCTCCGGTGATGTCCGTTTTGAGAAGTTAGTCCCTTTTTTCTCTTTCTACCATCGACGCGGAAATACTCGATCGTCGAAGTCACGCGGGTGTCTTCAATCGATAATGCAGCTTGAAAAACGACGTTCTATCATTGCGGAATCGAGCGTACGATTTGCCTATCAATATTCTATCTTCTTCGAGTTTCACATCATCCCAGAAGTTTGACAGAGACTCATTCATAGAAGCACATATAACACAGATTTTAATATAATTTTATGTTCCGTCCCTCGCCTAAATTTCACGGTTTATTTTCAATGAACGCTCATAAACGCCGGTGTTATTTTTAAAGTTTTATAGATTTCCATTCTTGAAAGAAATTAATGATCGGTAATAAATTAAACTACGACATTTACTTCAGTTTTATTGTTTCTAAATTTTCATCTGACGGGAATTGATATTATGGTTCTCGATATAACTGCATCTAAATTGCGATACTTTAAAAACATTAATTCGTTAGTCAGTCATTTGGCCTATAATAAATAAAGTGTAAATGTCAGACTCAATCATGATAAAGTAAAAGTTTTATAATTTGGTTTTCCTTCGAAATGTCTTATCGCTTAAACGGGCTTAGAAAAAGCTGCAAATATTTAAAAGCTCTTTAAAGTACTTTATTGACTTGACATCAATGTCAACGTTCGCCCCGCGTGATGTATGATAGTCCACATATTCGAGATTAAATTCACATCTTAGGAAAGAAAGTACTTGCCAAAGTCACTCTTGACATATATATAAAATGCCGTATTCCCAGAAATGAGCGTCAACTTCAATAAATGCAGCAAACTGACTAAATTCGTGTATATACTCTTGTGAGAAAACGTATTGTTTTTAAAAAGTTAGCTCGATGAAGAGGGCACAGTAACTTCAACGCGTCGCGCGGAAACTTTGGACGTACAACACACACACTCACACACAAAAGCCATAACAAAACAGACATTTTGCGCAGCGCGTCGAGCAATGCCATTAACGATGACTTTTAAAGGAGGGGGGTTTGGACGAAGCGGGGGTAAGGTGCCCGAAACAATAAACAGCAAGTTTAACGCTAAGAGCTTTAACATTCTTAGCTTTCTCGCGCAGCTTTGTCGTATCTCACGAACAAATGCCAAAACAGATTCGCGGTATTATGCAGAGAAATGTCCTCTACACGTGTATTGCGCATAAAATAACTTTGGTAACCGATACGGCCAAAGATAGGAAGGTGGGTATAAAAGAAGAAGGAGAATAAAAAAAAAAGAGAATCAATTTTGATTTTAAAACACGTCTATTTAAAGTTTTCATATTAGGAATTATTAGTGCGGAAGTAGCATTTGATGGCTTGCATAAAATTTAAAGAAAATTTTCTTTAAATTTTATGCAGAACCGTTTCGCAGCCGTAGTTTTTCATGGAGGGTCACGAGCAATGCTCTTACGCACTTTTATTGCGCGTGAAATGATTTTTCGTTAAGAAATCCATTCGCATCATCTTTAGATACGCAAGGTGCAAATCGTGGCTTGAAGAACGTCGTCTTGCCCTTTTCCTACCGTCATAAATTCGTTCTGACTCGCATTATCGAAGTGTTTTCTTTTTTTTTAGAAGTAGCCTGCACACATTCGTATTCGTATTTTCAGAAAAAATTAAGTCTCGATTTTTCAAATGTAAGTAATAATACTTAAATGAAACTGAATAGTTTTATTCTACAACTGCATCCAACTAAGAAGTCTCTGAATTGTTTCTTCCGTATACATGTAAGCTCAAGGCGGTTCGCGCAAAATTGAAATCAGTTCGGGTCAAAATAAAGAAGCGACGAATGGAACAAAAGAAAAGGGACAGCGCAGCGGGGTAAGCGTCGCGACCTCAGAAATTTAATTTTCTCGGTATCACCCCAAGCTCTCTCCTGCTTATCTGCGCTCTCGGAAATACGACGAGTTCGCAATCCGCGTATAATAAACGCGACTAGGTCCATCGCCTGCGCAAAGAAGGGCGCGACCTAGCAAACGAAATTCACGCGGATCAGCGGTTGGGGCGGCGCAAGCATGTTCCACCAGAACTTTACCCCTCAACTTGGCCTTTGTCTTTGTACTGTCGTTTACTCCCTTTCTCTCTCTCTCTCTCTCTCTGTCTCCACGCTTTCTCGTGCTTTTCTTCCACGTCCTTCGGCCAAGTTGCGCGCGTGGCAAAGCTTCAAACTTTTTCTCTCTCTCTCTTTCTCTTTCTGCCTGGTCTCTACGAGATTCGAACTGCGCGCACCAGTGATCCTGTTTCACTTGCTTTTTATCTTTTCAAATAGTTATTTGTTTGACAAAGCAGCCAAGTTTCGAATAATGGAAAGTAGGGAAAAAAAAGTTCCCCCTAATTATTTCTCCGGGATAAGTTGCACGACAGTGGAGTACGATATTTTTCTTGGGTCATTGTTATTTTAGATGAGGGCTTACTTTTTCTTCTCTCTCTCTCTCTATCTCTCTTTCTACCTGCGCAGCGCTTTTAATGAGCCGTTTGTACAAAAGCAATTGCTACAAATTAGCAATGCTTGAAGGGAAAAAGAATATTAGAAAATCTATTTGATTTTTGGTAAAAGATAATGTAGAAATAACATCAACAGTTTTCTCATTCGTTCACATTATTTTCAGTAATCAAAACATTTCTCTCGCGTTGACGGATAAACAAACTTTAGTTTCTCAGCACATAGAAATCTAACTACTAAAATAACATTCACATCCTAATCAATCCAATATCTGAGAACTGTCCCGGAAAAGTGCATCCAACGCGAAAACCACTTCCAAACCTCCATCTCTCCCCATTCGCTCAATTTTTATACGAATCTCATTATACCAAGCCACGTCGGCACAAACACACGCCCACCCGTACACAAAATAGAAGCGCAGCTGTTGGATTAAGTAAAATGATCCACAATACGTGACGAGTAGACAAGGTCATGGAGCGGCAGCGCGCGTCTCCGATCCACGGAATCTCGCCTGTGCGTGTATAGCGCATATAGTCGGCAACAACAGCATCAGGCGGTACATCAGTAGCAGCACGTGCTCCCAGCATTCAGCTGCTAATCCACGGCCGTGCGCCTAAAAGCTCGCGTCACGTATATCGTAGAGCCGCAAGCGCGTCTATACCGCATTGGTCCACTCGCTCGGGCTAATTAAAACTTCATTAACGCGCGATACGTGATGCGCGATGCCTCGTGTAGGATCAGCGAGCCAGTGCCTCGAGAGAGCGAACCTTGTGTCCCTTTACGCTTTTTTTTGTTTTTTTTTTTTGCGAAATGATGGTTTTTCTTTTGAGCGACTGCTATGCTGTATTATTTCAATGACTCTGTGGTGTGTCGGCTCGTGGGTGGGATGGAAGATGGGCTGGAAATAAAAAAAAAGGGGTGTGTTTGATAAGGGAACGTGCCTTGGAGATGCGGCTCCCGTATGCGGGATGACACACGTGGCTTGTTTGCGTTGAGGTTGCCTAGGCGCAAGTTGTAATTTCGAAATGGATGGTATATACTTACCGAGAATTCCTGGAGTTTGTTATAATAACATTTATGAATGTTAGTGGCGTAATTATTTAAATAAAATCGCGTTTGAGTGTGAAGAATATGCGTTGCAGAAATAAATGAAGCATTGAGTGTCAATATTTATGTTTTCGACAAAAATAACTTTTGACCGGTTCGTGAATGGTGTAGGTTAGAGCACTTTTGAGTTGAAAGCTCTGTTCAAGATTTATTTGTATTTTTTGGATAAAAATTTTAAACAACCTTTTTAAAGTTGTCGATCAAAGAAATTTCTTCGCATTAACATCAGAATTTCTACAATTTTTTAAAAATATTTTTACAAATAATTAATCCCGTGCGTAATATTCTGTTTCAAAATAATATTTCATATTAATGTAATAATTAATTAAACTTATGCACATGCCTGTATCAGCCACTGATACAAACAAAATTTCTCAATAAACAAAATAAAAAGCTCGGAATACTCTCGTATCGCATATGGGAATAATTTTCCAAATCGCACTGCACTCCTTTTTATCCTGGCGCAAGAGAGTATATTGTTACCCATATCAATGACACGGCAAGTGCAAACCAATGGCCTCGTAACAATTTTTCCTGGAACATGAACTCGATCCACAATCGGATTTCGATTAATTGAGTGTCAGGAGCTGTAATTGAGCCGCTTTTGATTAGTCGGGTAGTTGGACGTCGCCGCTAGTCGTCCCCGGTGTTATATAGCATCGACATTATATGTACGCAGCGATGCGCGAATCCGATTGCAAGTCGGTCGATGTCAAAGCTCGCAGACGAAAATCGACTGTTGTAAGCTCGACCAGCTTATAGACGCGACAGGCAAATTACGCGCTTCTTCCCGCAGACGTTAATATTTGAGAAAATGGATGATGTGTTATTTCATTCGATTGATTAGTCCTCGCGTGAAAGATTTATTGCCCCGTATAACTGAGCGTGGCATTTCATTACTAAGACGCTCTCTGGAATGAGGACGGAATATAAAATGTAATTTCCCAACCCGGGAACTCGGATTTCCTTGATAAATAGGACTATTATTAAGCCGATCGATATATGTTTGAGGAAATTTTTTATCAATCAACGAGTATAAATTAATTTCTGGAAGATTAAATACTTCTGTGGAATTTCAAGAACGTAACCGACGCTGTGCGCAACATATTTGAACCTTATTATACATATTAATAAAATCGTCGAAGAAATGTACCCAGTCTTCTTATTTTTATGTGAAAACACATCTATCTAAACTCTAACTCACTCTCAACCGAGAACTCGTTCAGCAGAGATATTACACTCTGCACACCACCTGATATTCCCATTATCGCTATATATGTATAGAATCACAAAGCAATTAGAAATCTCGTATTGGATATGTCCCCAAGATAGTTGGGAAATCCTCTAGTCTCGGGAAGGGCACTCGATTAGCCCCATATGTGTACGAGCATATATGGACCTTCGGTGGGGAGCTTAATGAGCTCGCGCGCTGTTTAGTTAATGCCCCCCCGTCGATACACATAAGCGGTCGCACATCCGCCAGGCAATGCACGCATGGCGGTCGGGGCTAGCAGGTAGCGGCACCTGCACTCGCAGGGGCGACGACGACGTCGGTCCGGATGACGTTTAGCCGATAACGCGCCACTCTGTGTACCACGCGCCTCTCCCCCTCTCTCTCTCTCTCTCTCTCTCTCTCTCTCTCTCTCTCTCTCGCTGTAGCAGCGAGTTTAATAGCCGCGAGGCTGCTGTGTGTACGCGAACGCACTGGCAGTCCTTTTTCTGTGTATATTCGCCAAGCCACGTAAAAATCAGGTTCTTGGAGATTGGGTTATTGGTGCAGGTTTTTCGTTTGGATTCAAGGATTAATTTTCGGGTACTCTTGCGGCTGATAACGAAATTTATGGGAAAATGTAGTTATCATGTATAAATAATAGTTTTTTTTTAATTATAGAAATGAATGAATTTATTAGAATTCGGAATATTGATATTATCTAGATCGGTAAACTACCATGACTAACAGAAAGCCACAGTGTAATATCGTTTAATTCTTTATCATATCTCATCGCTCAATATAGGAAATGGTAGTTCTCGCCATGAAATGCAGCTCTTTTTGAAGAAACTTATTTTCGGTCTGCTCAGTCCTTTTTTTTAATAAGTAACAAATATTCTACAGCCAGCAGACATGAAACTTTCGCCCAGACTTTCCACAGACGGAGCTTAAGCTGTCCGATATTAGTCGACTAGGGTCCGCCCCATGCGACATCGGCGTGCACTTCCGACTTACAAGCTTCTACGCCAGCGTTTGCGAGATGTTTCCGGCCGAGAATATTGAAAGTGAACGTGTGTGTGTGTGTGTAAGAGGGGGAGCCAATAGTCGCGCGCGTGAATTGCGGTAATTTAACCGCAAACCGCAATGGATAGGCGAGAGGAAGAGAGAGAGAGAGAGAGAGAGAGAGAGAGAGAGAGCAAACTGCTTGTTCCTTTCATTCGGTTGAGCTGCCGCTGGCGCACCTTAGAATATTGATGCAGATCGCATGCACATGGCGAAATCGGAATTCGAGGAGAAGCGTGCATATATACCGCCGACATATCGCACGGGTTGAATATCAATGTCCAAGAATGACCGAGTGAAAAAGCACGGGGTGCCACAGCGCAAAGCGTTAACGAGCTCTGCATTAAATGTAGTATATATAAATACACAGCGGAAATTGAGTTCCGGATTTCAGCGCGCAGGAATTATTAGCAGATATAAATTAACTGCGAAAGCCTTCGCCGATAAATCATCAGAAATGTTAATGCGCGCGTTCCTCGCGACATATTATGCGAAGAGAGAGAGAGAGTGACGTTTCAATCATACTAAAACTATCGATTCGTTCCGCGAGAGCATAATTTGCGCACTCCCCATTTCACCCCTGGAAATTAATTCAAAGCCGCGGGAGTGCAGAGAAGAACCGTAAAAGTATAGCCATCAGTAAAAAATCTCTATACACCCGCGCGGGTAGTAGTGGGGGGAGTTTTCATTTCGCACGAAAATTCTCTGTATAATAAACTTGGTGGCCTCCATTATAGCCACTCGCTATAAGCCGCAGCGCTTGTGCAAATACTACGCCGGGCTAAAAATCCTCCTCGTCCAATATAATATCACAGAAAAATGTATATAAATATCAAACTCTATCTGTCCCTCTACTCTTTCTACTGAAAATCGTATATATATATAATATTGAGCTGTGCCGAAGAAAAACGATTTTTAAATTTCAATACAATTCGGAGATTTGAGGGTGAGTCGGTTGTTGGGATGTACATGAAGACGAGGATATCCCGGGATATCCCAGTCTCTCTCCTTCGAGTTTGACCTACTTGAGCTGCCTCGCGAATTTCACCCCCCAATTGCGCACGCACACACCTTACACGTATATATATATACATATACGCGGGCAGACACAGAGCGAAAGCACACAGGCAGCCATGACAATTCCGGGATGCGAAGCAAAGGGATCGACTCCTCTCTTGCTGCTAAACAGTTGCTTTCTCTACGTATTATATCCTCCCGTGTTCGACTCGATGATTTTTTCGTTCCCCTCCTCGTACTCTTATGACGGTGAAAGGACGACGGCGAGAAGAGGAGTTTGCGATCGAACGCAGTCATCGCGCGTTGTATGGGGGATGCATTACTAAGTCCTCCAAAACTCATTTCATTTACCTTTCGCTTGTTGATACAGAATGCGAGTATACACGAGTCTCGTATTCCCTCAGCTTGTGCATTTCCTATATTGTGCACGCTTTATTTGAATTGCTCAACTCATTTTGATACATAACGACTTGCATGTGTATACTTGTAATTGCAAGTTGCAAACAGAAAAGCTATTAGGTTCATTGTTTTTCTTTTTTTTTTATATGAATATTTGTTTTAAAACGGGCTCATTCTTGCGGGATACGAAATTTATTCCTATAAGCTAGTATCAAGTTCCACTATTTTCTTATGTGACTATACGAAGTTTATACGTAAGCACTTTGTTTAATTTTACAATAAAAAGGTCAAGTCGATGTATATAGCTAGTATTCAAAACTTACAGAATTGTATTGCTGGTAATATAAAGCGATGTAGCGGTGTCTAGAAAATTTTCTTATTCAAATCTCTCGCTTCTGGACTGATAAAGCTGTAAGTATAGCTTTAAGGTATACCAGTAGAATACCTTACACAATAAACTGACTTTTCGTTTTAAAAATTCTTACTCTCGTCCTAGAAGAGAGAAAAATATGAGAATTCATTTTGCTCTGATTAAAAAAAAACGGATTATGCTCGAGCGTGCTATTAAATTAAAGTTACCCAGCTGGTGTTTTAGATTATTTTATGACGATCATAAGGCGAAATATAATTAAGTAGATCATGTCTAACTTTGGTAAGACCTAAATACATTAAAATCATATTCTTTATGCATTTTCTTTTCGTACTTCCAATGAAAAAAAAGTAATAAATACGTCAAATTTAATGAAAAAAATAAAGTAGAAAATTTGATAAATATATCTTGAACAACTTTTACATTTATACATCTCGAATATTTATTTATCAAACGTACCAATTCACTTTCTAATTTAGAAAAACAACAAAACACGAGATTTAAAAAAGGTTTAATTATACAGTGTCGTTTTACACTCCAGTCAACGCTTCAGTTAGAAAATTAAAAAAAAAAAAGGAAAATTCCCTATCAAGCCGCGTAAAAGAAATAAAACGAGAACTTCACGCATTTTGCCTCGTTGCCACCTTTCACTTTGTTAACTCGAATCCCGTTCACTTTTTTCCTCGGCTTTAGAAAACCTCCTTTCTCAAAACAATCCGAGCGCGACATTACCACCCACTGTACGGATTTAGCGCTGCGACGCGCGCCTTTGTTCCCGATGGGAGCGACGAACGACTCCGAAGCCGGTTGCGCGACTCGCGCAACTCGCGAGCAACATCATATAGAGGCAAGAGCGTGAGAGAGGTAGAAATATAAAAGCTGCAGTGCTGCCGCTGCTACAAACTGCAGCTGGAAGAAAGCGCGCGGCGCGCGGAGACAGAGATTCTTTCAGCAGCGAGGAATTGAAAAAAAGAGAAACTAAGGCGCATAATGGAATGTTCAGAAATGAGAGTGACTCGTCGAGGGATGTTCAAAAAAAAAAAGTAGGCGAGAAACGTGGAAGAGAGATGAAAGATGACGAAGAGTTAAGCTAGTTCCGCGACGAATGCAGGATGAAAGGAGAGGAGGTGGAGCTGGAGAGGAGCGAGCGGGCAAAGAAGAAAGTATACTGCACATAACGTGGAAGTCGAGGCTCGCTGCCGGTGAATAAGAAAAGGGTGCAGGGGACTCGCTCGCTCGACAGCCGGGAAAGAAGAGTCTAGGAGAGTCGAGGGATGATGATGATAGAGTTAAAGCGGATCTATGAATAGAGGCGTGGCGGGTGAGATTTCTTCCAGGTCACGAAGTGCGAGCTGAAACGGCCGCGAGAGCTGCTCGGCCTGATTCCTCTCCGTTTTTTTTTTTTTTTTCTTCTTCTTATCCGCCGCCCTGTAAAAATGCATAATTACGGCGCGAGTTACGCGTCGTCGTCGCCGCCGACGCCGAGACTGGCTTAATTATTTTAACCTCTTTCTCCTCCCAACCCTCGCGAAATTCAATTCGCGAGCGAGGCTCGCTCGATCGCCACCTCGCACGCGAACACCGCTACTTCGCCTGTCGGATCTTTGTACATGTGCACGATCGCGTTAACTTCTATTTTGTAATATTTTAACCTCGCAAAGGTCCTGCAGTACGGTCGCGCGATTATTTCGTAAGCTGCGACGAATCGGGAAATCTATCTGGAGCTTTCGTGATTCAGGGAATTTGTCGGGCGCTACGGTGTTTGCCATTATGGGGCTTTTGCGAGGCACTTATATACTTAGCGGGGAAATCAGGTTAGTTGCGCCCGGTTCGATCTTACTTGATTCGCACAGAGCAAAACTGTTAATTTATTTCGAAACGAATGCAAGGTAGCTTGAATATTTTTATAGAAATCGGATGCATTTAGGTTAGGAACATTCGCTCGATCGTAACCAAAGAGCAATGCTGACTTTTGCTGATGAGCGAAATTTCTTTATACAGAGTCACTAAATCTTCGTAGAATTCAGCTCTCATCGGAATAATATCACGCCCGGCTGCAAAAAGCAAGACCTTATATGATAACGAGATAACGTCCCTTCCATTCTCCTTTATACGACAAACTTTCCAGGACGCACTACAGGGTTTTAGCCTCGATGCAGGACGACACGTGAAATCTGAAAGCCTTCTATGAAGCGCGCAGACAAGTTAACTCTTATACATCCAGGAGCGCACGTATATGTGTACATATACACACGTGTAAGCAGAAGTCGAGCAAGCACAAGCTCTCGGACGCGAGGAAACATTCGCGTGTGCGGCGGCTTTGGCAGCAGCAGCGCATCCCGTTTTCTCTCTCTCCCTCACACACACTCACACACTCCCTCTCTCTCTCTCTCTCTCTGCGGATGCTATTTACACCCGCGAATCTCATCAAACTTTGACGGACTCGTGAAAATACTGCACGAAGAAGGATGAATAGTGGCGAGAGGAGGAGAGAAGACTTGCGCTGCAAGTCTCGGAGAAGTTTTCAGGGAGGAAAAAAGTGTGTCTAGGTTTATGGCCTCGGCTGCGCTCGCCCACACCTATATGTCTCTTATAATTGGCTTTCAGAAAGCCATTGTTGTAAGTTTATGAGGTTTTCTAATTTTGGGTTACTTACCGCATTTAAAATACAGCAGCGCAAGGAATTTTCGGGCTATTCTTTGGGAAATTTTAGGTTTCATACGCTTTAAAGATTCTCATGAATTTGCATGATAAAATTTATCGACACTGAAAATATTTTTTTTTCTTCGTTTTATTTAAATAAATGTTGTATTCCTAAAACATGTTATTTATGCAGAAAGTAAAATTATTTTATGACATATTGAAATCTACAGAACAAACAATTTTATTTGTACAAAAAGTTTTATTCGGCATAAATACCCTTTGGCCGGATTTTCGACTGTGGCATAATTTTGAGACTAAATAAAATTTTGAGGTGGAAAATCACTGGCAATATAATTTAAGTGTGCAGAACGGCATGACTAATATTTGAATTTTGCGTCGAAGCTAGTAACAAAATCCAAACTCTCGTTTGATACTAAATTCGTCACCAGAAATACGTTCATCATCCGCACTTGAGAAAGTTCGCACATCTGATAACTATAATATCAACTTTTTCTGAAGTATGATTTTATTATTCTATATTTAAAACAAAGTATAACTTATTTTATTAAATAAGTGATATGTAAGTTACATCGATTAAAATCCAAGTTTTTTACCACACATTATTAATTACTTGTAATCTTATAATATTCACCATATAATCTAATGCACATTATAAAAGTTAAATTCTCAATAAGCTACTTTAAAACATACCATACCAAATTTAATAAGTAATAATTAATCACATCCGAACACAATAATGCAGTAATACTTTTGTCTCGTAAAGCCCCTCCAAACCTCAAATTCAATTATAAGCCACAGTGTGTAAGGCATCGTCGTCGTGCACCTCAACGGAATCCAAAGGAAAAACTGAAAACTCTACGCACAGCTCTCGACAATTCCAACTTTCCCCTTCCCCTCTTCCACCCCCGTGAAAGTTTAAACAAGGCTGAAAACAAGAATTAAATTGCATTAATGGCTTCAACCATCGAACTTCGCATATAGCGAATCACAGCCGCGGCATTTTACTTGCATTTAACGGCACTCGAGCGAGCACACAATGTGCCGCATGCACGGCGGGAAAATTTAACGGGGCTTCGTTCACCGTCCACGTGGCGAACTTGTGTATAACGAAAGTTTCGCGCCGACAATGGCGAGGCATGGCTCTCGCAACCCGCCACCCGCGTGCAGCTGCGCGCCAATCGATTTTCCTCTCGCCTTTCGCGTAACGCTCTCAAGCGTGTCCGCGTCTTTCTCTGTTAGCGTACTTCTTTCTGCCCTGTTTGCTGACTATGTGGAATACGTATATGTCGAGTCGAGCGTGGACATACATTCAAAATATCAATCCGCTGCTTGATATCAGCCATTCATCGCTTGTTGTAATAAATTATTGTATAAATGAATTGGCTGACGCGTATAGACGATATGTGAGTTCTGTCCAAAGTCTCGTATGTCATTTATGCATAAGAAATCGAACTTTCCGCGCAGTATTTGAAGTAGTGGTAGCTGCTAAAGGAGAATTTAATTATCTATTTAAAAATATCTATTAAACGTTGATTTGTGTCATATAAGAAGAGAAATAAATAAAGCTAGGTAATGCACGAGTACCTAACCAGCTCGAAAACACATGTCTCAGGAATTAACTATTGTTACTGTTATTCTGATATAAATGCTAGCAGTTTTTAAACAAATCTTGCAGTTTATGAACAATATTATTGCTATTAAACATAAAAGTACCTAGAAAGAAAATATAGAGTAGTAGCTAATGTGGGCTTATCATCTAACCCGCAATACATAACTCGAGTGTCACTGTTGCGTTTTGGTAACCTTAATTCATAGACACGCAGCATCACTAACGGCGTTGATTATAATTAAAAAAAAAATATATATATATATATGTGATGTAATAAAAAACGGAATTTACAAAACTCAATTTTTAATTATTTTGCAAAATCGGACAGCCATGCCGAGAAAATCTATTCCATACTTTACAAGAGCCACACAGAACAGCCATTCCGAAGTCGAAAAGCTGATTCTTGGCGATGAAGCTTTGTCAATTTTTCTGCGTGCCTCTTGCCATCGTGCAATAATAAACGACTGAAGCCATGAGCATGCGCTTCGAGCGAGTTTTTTCCTATATCTCCAAACTGTGTATTTTTCCAATTATTGCAGTGTTCTATTATTTTCAACGAAACAACTGAACCTTTGTTGAGTACACCTTTCCATCTCGAAATCGAGGTACATATGCCTATTGAGAGTAAAATGAGCGTGATATGCTCTTTTCTTCTCTTTGTTTGAAATAATGTATTTTCATTATTTGAACCCGCATATAAATATGCATTTATTTTTATGTTAAACATATAATTAAAACTTATTCGCTGCAAGATCTTGGTGTATATATATATATAATATTATTTTCATATTATACAACGGATTTGTATTTCAAAACACTTTTGAAATAAATCAAAACTGAAATTTATTTTAGAATGTATAAATGTATTGAAATTTCTTAAAATCTTGTAAAAGAACCATACATTTGTAACAAAAATGTTAAGAATTAAGAAGTATACAAAAACTGGTAACAGTAGATTAATACCTCTTACCTAACCACAACAGTTTATTTTACTGATTTCAAAATTTAAGTACAAGTTAGAAAGATATAAAGAATATCGCCACAATTTGTGCTGCCATTCACGGAGAATGAATGTTCGAGCGAGTATTTACTCACCTATAGGTATAATCAATTAAAATGACTTATTTTAATAATGAAAGTTTTACAAATTTTCAATTATAATTTTCACCGATTCTGTCACTTATTATAAAGTATATTATTTTCACATTATATATGTAAAAGTGATTTAAAAAAAGAAAACCGAATCGTTGTTTTATTTTCATGTTTTTAACGTAAATATTCACTCTTTCAGTGTGAACGAAACAATTTCGAGACATTCATTACAATAATCGAGTTTTCACGGTTTTAAATTTAGAGAGTAAACATCGTGCCTGTTTCATCAAGCCGATGAATTATGCCAAAAGATTACTCAAAATGCAAAATAATTATCTACGAAAGAATCTATTAAAAATTAATAGATGCTCACTCATCAGAAATAGAAATAAAGTTCATTAACAAAGTATAACTTGTTCTCAAAAGAGAATGAAATTCGTTTCTGAACAGCATAATGTGATCCATTCGTATAATAATACGTAGCAGCAAAAATACTTATTAATATACCATGCCATCTCCAGATTAAAACGACTGAACTCTCATTATGATTTAACGAAATACTCTCCCTTCAACAGTAATTGGAACAGCGAAATTCACCGTCACGTCGTACCGTGTAAATTTTACATTGATATACCCAGAGCGAAAACACGCAATCGCCTTATACGAGAATCGCATTATGCGTGCATTATTCAACGTAATACCGTACGAAGAAAGAAGGTCGTATTGCTTGGGAATCCTTTAAATACATCACCTTTACGAGAGAACTCGCAGCGAAGCACTCGAGCAGCTGGCGCAGTTCCTAACAGTTCGCCTGTTGCACTCGGTATTATCCCTTTAACGCTTTCATCGCGTCAAGCTGACTATGGGCTGCTTTCAAACTGGGGCCGTTATAACTTTTTTTTTTTCTTGGAAAAATCAAAATGAGACACGGAATTTATCTTGAGCAGAAGTGATTTTAAACACTTAAAAAATATTTTTATTTTATAAATAGAATGGAAACAAGCGATGTTTTCATCTAAGAATTAATAATATTAATTTAGACTGTATCTTTAAAATAATTTGAAATCATATTTTTTTGGGTTACGATGTATCTGTCATAAAATGATTACTTTACGAATGATATAGTATGTTATAATTAGAGATGGAGCCATAAAGCTGCGACGCAGAATCAATTCTATGTCTTCGAATTACTCGCTTCATGCACTCTCCAATAACTACAACTTTCTTTTATCTCTGAATTGTTCATTAAGTATATGCTAATGTCATATTTATTTTCACTCGGCTGATCCTTCGCAGTAGATGATTAACCTAGTAAATGAATTCTCTCAGTAAAGCTTAAGAGCTACTCTATAATGCGTCGTCTCCCATATATACACCTTATGCCTGGGGCACAGTATTTATACGGCTTTGTCTACTTGACTTTGTCTTGTCTTATTACGGCGACTTATGTCTGCAGAACACGGCACAGAGGACACACTTTGATTAAAATGATTCTGCTGCTGGATTTCTGAAATTCAACGAATCATCCTCGAGTCGTTAATTATATTATTTCAACGCAAGAATTTATTGTCAGTGAATGCTCGGATATAGATAACCGTGTTTTGATTGCGGGAAATTTTAATTTAGAAAGATAAAAGAGGCTCTTAACGATCGACATAAAGTTTATGTAAAAGTACGGACTATAGTGTTCCTTTTTATGCTCTAATCTTTAAAAAAAGTTTTATAAGATCCAGCATTGAAAAAAATAATGGCGTCGGTAAAAGGGAAGGAAAGCATTGTATAAGCGAAACATCACCGTAAATCGATTGCTCACCGTACGACTAGACGCACATTCAAAACAATACGTTACTCTTAATGTTCCTTCTCAATCCAACGTAAAAATGGTCATTGCACAACTTCGATTTGCTTTAGAAAGTGTTAAAACCACATCCGACGTCTAACTATTCTTCCCTATTGCGAACTGAACGAACAATAACATTCAGACAAACAGTCAAGTTTGAATTTCCGCGTAAGTATACATCAGATTCCAAAGTTATGCGCACGACACTTACACGAATCCGAGTTATTTCCGTCACATAAAGCTTATAGATTCACCTTAGCATCTAATCGAGCGAATAAAAATCCGAGGTCCGCTCGTAATTGCACCGACATCAAAGCTTATACGGTCCTGCCGTCAAACGCGCGAACGAAAAGCTATAGCTGGGCGGTAAACGGTTTCGAGGATCCTATTCTATCGCGCATCGATCCTTTTGCGAGTCTCGCCACGCATTATACGCTGAATACGTAATCCGCGACAAAGGCTAATGACGGAGTATCCGCGGTTTCGATTCGGCCGACGAGTCGAGCCGCGATGCTTGCCAGACAGGCCTTTATTGGAAAGGTGTCCTATTGTGACCTGTATCGACGGTACCTTGTGCACTATAGATATTTACCTGTAATCGTGGAAAATCGCGCGTAAGCTTTTTGCTTTCTGTGCACGTAAAGTGTCAAAACAGTTTTTATAGAGAAATAGCTATTTATCGTAATTATATTTGATTTGGAAGAAAATCTGAAAAATTGCCCTTTTAAGCAATGAAATATACTTTGAAAGAATTCAACCTTCTGACCGGAACGGATGCATTAAGAAATTAAAAATTCAACTTTCTTCTCCGTCGTGTAATTTATGTGGTCGTAAGGTAGATGCATGACAAGTGTAGTACAAGACGTCGATTTCAATCAAACTTTCGTTATACCGCTCAGCTGCTTTTTCAAACTCAATAATCTAAGTTTAATACATTTTTCATTTTATCGCAAAAAACATTGACTTTTTCTTAAGCAGTATTATATAATAAATCAAACCTTTCCATAATTCAAAGCTTCCTCTCTGCAAACGCAGAAACAACGTAAAATCACAACTTCAATAAGCTGCAATACATATAACCCGCGGCTCGACTATATCAGATTATATCACGCAACCAATGTCCGATTGAGCGTAAAAAGACGCTGGATGGATAATTGATTAAGTCGCACGACCATCACGGACTGGCGCTGAGGGAGAGAGAGAGAGAGAGAGAGTTTCTGCTGCAGGCTAAGACATCCGCCTCGCGCAAGCAAATACGTTCGGGAATATAGCCTCTGGGCGCGCGATGCATCGGTACAGCGTGTCCACGTCGAGCGTCTCTCAGTGTTCGTCCCTGGTGTATATCAAGCGCTTTGTGCCTTGGCCACTGCAGCCGATGCTCGGCGGAGCTTGCGAACCACCTATTCAACCAATCGAGGCCTTCGAAGCGCTCTGATGTGTTCTGCTCCGATTGCAGCAGCATCCGTGTCCGATTGTGACTCCAACGATTTTTCAGGAACTCGCTCGGGGGATTAATGAGCTTGCGGCGATTGTCACGATTACCGCGAGACTTGATTCTGTCGCACCTTGCTGAGTCGATACTTAGGGCTCTCATTGGTTTAGATCTTTGCCTTTTGTTCGATATCAATATATTTTACTTTGTGATCGAGCGCTGTTTATTACTAGAAACATCGTTCTCTTTTTTTTTTCACGCAGCTCTTGATGTGTATGGCATTTTGATTTGGGAATGAAGAAGTATTTATTTGTAAATGAACCCATTCATATCTGATACGTACGCACTGTGTTTATATGCAAATTATATCATTTTAT
>UELU01139851.1:0-50456 GCA_900490025.1 Megastigmus dorsalis | reverse complement strand
CTCGCTCGGGGGATTAATGAGCTTGCGGCGATTGTCACGATTACCGCGAGACTTGATTCTTTCGCACCTTGCTGAGTCGATACTTAGGGCTCTCATTGGTTTAGATCTTTGCCTTTTGTTCGATATCAATATATTTTACTTTGTGTTTATATGCAAATTATATCATTTTATTCAATCATTTTAAAGACTTCGCAAAATAACCGAGTACCAAACTTTATAGTCGATTATAGCACGATTAACCAATCGGATCACCAAATACCCAAGCTAATTCTTTTATCAAAATATCCGCTCTTAACCAAACAACCCGGATGATGCACAATTTCCTCCGAATAATGAAACATGTTAATTTCGCTCGATCGCAGCTTTAAAACAAATCTCTATGTTCCCTCTGCATGGAATATCCCCCATTTTCGGCTACGACGAAAGCACAACAGCAGCGTAGCAGCAGCAGCAACAACAAAATCAATGCCGCTCACATGCAAGCGCAGTGCGCCTCTACTCGTCCCATCGAAACCAGGCCACTATTTTCCCTCTACTCTCGATTCCTCATCCTCTCTCTCTCTGCCTCTCTTTGTATGTGTCCAAGTAGAGGCAAGTACCGTTGGGCGCGTGCAAGCAACGACGCTCCATCATACGAGCGCCAAGCACCGCAGATAGTAGACGTCAGCCGCGGCGCATTGGCTAATAAGTGCCTATAATTAAAACGCGCACACCGGCCTGTGCCTCGGTGCACGGTCAATAAACCGTCAATCAGTGGACGAACGCGTACATATGAAAGAGATGGACTTTATACACACTCGAGCTCGTATTGGACAGGGAAGTTTTGTGCTGCTGCTTCTCTTTTCCCGGAAGTAGAAGCAGTCTGAGGTTTACGCGCGAATGTGTATGCACGGGAGCTACTCGGCGATTCTCGTCTTCGAGGTGTAAACGAAGCTTTAGCGGCTCTCTTCTAATCTGTCGGTGAGACGTGTGTCGATGAGCGGAAGGATGTAACCGAATGAGATATATACGTGTGCGCAATGTTAAAAATTAAAGTGACGAGTGATTCATTTTCATTGAATTGGAGCTTTATGTTGTTTTAGATATAATCTGTACTTGAAATGTAAATTTAAATTTAAACAGAACTTAACTTTATTAATTATTTACTTTCACCGCTTTGTGAATAAATGTTGATATCGTGCAGAATACATTTATGGACTGTCGCATTTGAAACATTAAAAATCCTCGCATCATTAAAAAGTCGATACATTCCCTTTTAACAAAATCAGGCGGTAATTTATTTTTTACTTTGACATGCTGCAAGTCGTTATAATTTTCAGTTCCGTTACGTTTTAAAAGTTGCTCGACGCAAGCGCAAAATTCTTCGGTACGCGATAAGCTTGTAAAGTGGCGCGCGTTACAAAAAAAAAAGTAATCAGATGACGGATAAATTAAGTAATTTGGAAAGTGTAGGGGGACAGCGCGACGTCGGGGATGCAAACGTTACTTTCGATCTCTTGTATAGCTCAAAGTATTAAACTTGACTTCGGCAAAGTGACTCGAGCTTAACGAACTGAAGAAGTTTTGCTGTGTCGCGAGTGGGAACTCGGGTAACTTTCTTGGGGAAAAAGGCACATCGAGAATATAAGAGATTCGAGCGAGGAAACCTACTCCTTGATTAAGGGTTCTTTTTTTTTCGGCAAACTCATTTGGAGCGATCAGAACGACACGAAATCAAGGCCGAACAGCTATTCGCAATCGTTTGAAATTTTTTCAATGGCGCAATTGAAATTAATTGATCTTACGGTCTTTTAACGATTTTAATCAAATGCATAAATTTGTAATATTTTAAGCATCATGTAATAATTCTCGGGGTAGGTATTTTAACTTCTATCACAGTGAATCCTTAAATATTCTCATCCATGAATTACCTACTGCGAGTAAGAGAAGTGCGCTCTATTAAAATGTTAAATGAACACGAGAACTGGATCTTGCACTCCAATTTTCAAAATTAACGAAGAAGAGATTATTAAGACCTGAAAACTCAATAAACTTCTCGCTGGCAAAACCGCGGGAAAATTATGAAAATCAGTTGAATACAGTTTTTTTTTTCTGAATAGTCCCCCCGAATATTGTTAGATATAATATCCCTCGCTCGACGCTGTCAATTTTGCCGCGAGAAAAGTCGAGCAATTTCCAGAAATTTAGCTCGGCTATACGGTTCCAAGGACGCGCGCAAGTAACGGAGCGTTCATTTTTAATTTCCCCTCGCCATGGAGCGAAATGGAAAGCGTCAAACTCGCGTGCGAAATTCCACCCCTTTGTGTATTTTTACACGACTGCCGGATAAATAAAGCGAGAGGTTTACGTACCTTAATAGCCAACTATTATTTATTCATATTTGCCAAGCTTTTCCTTTGGTAATCGACAATTATCCAAGTTATCATTGGGCAAGCACTAGAATATCTTGCGACGTTTTATTGCTATGAATTTTCGCCATTGTATTGCGCGAGAAATAATTTTATTACCAACAAAAACATTCTGTTTAATTGTTGCAGAAACATATTTTTCGCATATTTCTGGAAATAAAAATGGCATATTTTTTACACATTTTCGAGTGGAAAAAAAGCATCGCCTTTTCACTTCTACGGTAACCACGAAATATCTTTCTCGAATATAAAAAACATATTCTAGAGTGGATTGTATGTTTTCACGTATCTGCGACCTTATTCTAATAATTATTGTTAAAATAATCGACTGGATGCGTATAATATTTTTATAACATCCCTGACAAGATATATCATAGTATAGAAATATATCCTTATCTCGAAATATATAAGGTGAAGTTTGACAAATCAAAACTTAACCCTTTGCTCATATCGCCAAATAGTATTGGGATTTATTGTTACATTTCACTTGACCGGTGCCTCATCGTCCTGTATAAACAGAACGAATGATGCATGCACGCGAAGAGCTGCATGTTAAAAATAGTAATGACTTGGGACAGACATTAACCGCAGAGAGTTGGCTGAGAGTTGCTCGTGGTGTACGCGTTACACGAGCGAAGCCACAGCAGCGGCGATGATTAGCCTGTGTCGAAGCGTAAATAGTAAGCAATAACGCGATCGACCGAGAAAACTACTCGTCTCTTTGTTCCTCTCACCTCTGTGTATTTCCTACCGCGTCAGTCCGACATTCAACGCGCTTCGCACTATTTTATTAATAATACGCTCTATAACAGTCCTTGAACGAACGCGTGGCTCATGCAATTCCTTCAAAGCGACGATCCACGCAAAACAGAGCAGCGATTCTAGCCAATTACTCGTTTCAACTAGTTTTCAAACTCACAAGCGATACGATTTTACGCGGGAAAAGAAATTCGCTTACGCAAATAAATGTAGAGCGTCGAGCCGATGCGACTCTCGATTCCAGCGATTTTGCTCGTGTTTTTATAACTCGAGCCGTGTTACTCGTTACGTCAACAAAGCGGATGATGCTTAACGGCTCGACTTTGTCATTTTTGTGTTGCAGACAGCAACTTTGTGCTGGGAAATGCGCAGGTGCCGACGATCTATCCAATCGTCTACTGCTCCGATGGATTCTGCGAGCTGACAGGATTCGCGCGGGCGCAAATCATGCAGAAGGGTTGCGCCTGCAAATTTCTCTATGGACCGGAAACGAAGGAGGAGGAAAAGGCCATGATCGATAAGAGCCTCGAGAGCAAAACCGAACTGAAGCTCGAGGTCGTGTTTTACAAGAAGAGCGGTGAGTCCTTTCAACTGTTGCTATACTATAGTACCTATAGTGCACCTTTTCTTCCCCCCCTTTTTTTTTGTTCGTTGGAGAACGTTGATTAATTAATGCTCCACTTTCGTCGAATGGCGGTAAATGGGATTGAAGAAAATTAAAACATTTGGTTCTTTCGATCAAAGTTAAATAAGAAGATTGCTGAATTTAAATACTTGAATATCTGATTTAATGGCGGTGAAAGCGTGTGTAATACGAGGTTATCGTTTGTTAAGAGCTAACGTTTTTTAATTAAAATATTCAGTTATCGGTCAAATTCATCCGACGTTTCAGCTGATACGTGCGCATATCTAAATGAAATTAACAGCATTCCGTCAGTATATTACATTATATACATGCTTTAATTTAAATAAAATTTAATTAAAACAAAATTTAATCGATATTTCAGATTTTTATATCAAATTACAAGGATTTTTGATTTATTTTTTACAGTTTTTACTACATAAATGTTTTTTTTTTAATAAAAATTATCTATCAATTTTATTGTATTTGTATGGTATCTTTAATTATTTTATTTCTTTAGGCTTAAAACAATAACTAGATGCGTCATAATACGTTTACAACAATATAACGCTCTAATATTATCATTTTTATTAGCATGTTATTTTTAAATTACTGAAAAGGAATAATGCGAATAAAGTGTTCACCGCAAATCTTTCGAAGTTTCATTCGAAACCAAACATTAAACATTAAACAAAAGCAACGATAAAAGTAATAAAAATCGAACAACGTAATAAGATCTTAAACAAACAAAATAGATATGTTTCGGCTTACCATATCAGAATAAAACGTTCGAGGTCCTTAACCTTACACACGATATCAGTTCCGCTATACTCAACTTGCTCTCTAACCTAAACCAAGTCAACCGTGAACGAGGCAAAAACGAGGCAAAAACGAGTAAGTGAAAAAAAATGAGAGAGAAAGAATCAAGGGAGAGCGAGAGAGGAGAAAAAATGGAGCGGAAGCCTTTGCTGAACTCGCGGAAGAGGCAAACGAATTTGCCGTGCGGTAAGAAGAAAATTTCGCTGGTTCTCCAGAGCCAGAAATGCGCGCTCGAACGGGTCTAATCTGCCCGGGGAAGACGAGCGAGACGCGGCGGCAACCGAGCGGAGCCGAGTCGTAATAAATTGGCCGACTTCGCGGCGCAGCATCTTCGGGCATTAAGGCGTTTTTTTCCCCACTCCTCTCCCTGCGAGCGCGCCTCTCGCTCCCACGCTCGCGGCAATTAATAAAGAAGACGTAAAACCGGTGATTTCTCCGGGAAGAGGGCGAGAGAGAGAGAGAGAGAGAGAGAGAGACAGTTGCGCCCTCCTCGCTTCGTCTTCTCTCTCTCTCTCTCTCTCTCTCTCTCTCTCTCTCTCTCTCATCCTTCTTAACTCGACGCTAACGGATCTGGCAAATTGAGTACTGATTTTTCCGAGCGGAAATGTGAGCGCGATCTAACAAACGTCCGTGGATTCCTCGGATAATTGAGCGCTGGTGGATTCGATGGTCGGAACTGAAAAATTGCGTCCCATTATTTAATACGTACGCGTTGGTGAATGCATGAGTTGCGATTACTTAACAAAAATAGTTCGCGAATCTTATAGACTTTTTAGAAACTTGTTTAGCTTTATACCGAAGTGTCTCGGTATGGTCACTGATATCGTAGAAATCGCATTCATCAATTTTGAATTCCACACTGGATAATTTCGACCATGAAATCGTCTTTCCATTATTCCGGATTCCTAACTGAATACACACCGCATGCTTCCTATGTGTTCACGCATCGATAAGCTTGTAGGGAGTATGGGCCGTCGGAGTGAGCAGAGCAATACGGATTCGTAATCAAGGCCGCCCTTAAGCCCATCATAACATGCGGTCAATATACAACCATATACAAAACCAGACGTGAAAGTGCTAATAATCCATAATCGTTAATCTATTATATAGTATAAGTTAAATAAAAATATGCGATTATTTAACTCAAACCGTAGAGATGGCAAATGAGTAATGAAATTTATTATACGAGTATAATTACAGAGACAAAATGAAAAAATACTTATTCAAGAGTTCGTTGGTATAATGGTCTCCGTATTAAACGAAATTATGTTAAGTAGTAAGGATCAAAAGCAGTCAGACTTTAGAAACTCGCAGACACTTACATTAAGTTGTAAAATTTTAAAACACTTTTAAATAATAAAATTATAATGCAAGGTATTTCTATCTCAATCACTTTTATTCGGTTGCAATGCTGCTTAATTTTACTATTTAAAACGTACGAAAATATCTCTGAACTAACTAATTACAGTATTACCGGATAAACTGAAACTTGGTTTTACAAATAACATTTCGAATTTAGTATTTATAGAGTATTAAATTTTCAGCGAAAATTAAAATTATTATTTTAGATGGGAAAAACTCTTTAATAAGTCTACCAACAAATAAGTCTCGTCGCTGTTGTGTGAAAAAATTTCGTTCGTTATGTTTCCACTGATATTTACTAATTTCAACTTATAAACGATGAATTTCATTATACTATGATATTTTTAATACATTTTAATACTGTAGCTATTTTAAAAGCATTATATAAAAATAATTCGCAGCTTTTTTTCCAGAAATCTGTACGTTGTACGCGTGAAAAAAAAATTATTAACGTTTAACTATATAACAAGTGCACATACGCACTGCAAATGCAATTTCACTAGATCCTAACTAATTCATGAAATAAATGAAAAATGGCTTGACAACGAAAACTGAATGATAAATATAGTACGTACATTTAGATTTACCGATATATCTAAAACATGAAATAACCAAAAATCTGTAATGAAAGGGGCGAAAACTTTGTTTTTACCAAACTCGCGAGACTCCACCTCGCATTTTTATTCATAAAAGCACCGACAGCTGAAAGTAAACTAATCGACAAGTGTAAAGCAAAGAAGTATGCGTTACGCGAGACGAGCTTTTATCGTTACGTGATACGAAATTTCTCCATATGCAAATGTGTTTCTTTCTCTCTTACTCTTCACCGCAATGACGGCTCGGAGGCGCCGCGGCTGTTTTTATAATTAAAACTTTATACTGCACGAGAAGTGAGTCCAGCTTTTTAGGTAATTTTTTTTTCGCTTAGAACCGAGTTGGATTTCGGTCCTCTTCGCGCGTACTATTTTCTTTTTTATGTTTGAAAGAGTGAAATGGAAAAGTCGTTTTTATGCTGATAACTGCATCCGACTGTATGCATCGTGTTAAGTCATCTTTTAAAAAATATCCAAATCCGCACGTCTATTTGAACAGTATTTCGTTGCTTGTAGTTAGTTAAGAAAATAAGTAAAAGTAATAATTTCATGAAATTTAAAAATACACGATTTCTTTTATTTTTCAAATCTAATTGCTTGTGGGTTTGAACAATATTTACTGAATGATGAAACAACAATTTTGCAAAGAAACGACTTTACTAAGAACTGTTATTATTATTATTATATCAGTAGTATATCCTAAATACTAAAATAAATATTCGAACTGGTCATGTCAAAATATACGAACACACTTATATATAGGAATTTCTTTTGAACCCATACAGGAGCTCCATTCGATTGCCTACTCGACATCGTGCCCATCAAAAACGAGAAAGGCGACGTCGTACTCTTCCTGGCCTCACACAAGGACATCACGCACACGAAAAATCTCCAGCTCTGTGAGTTATACGATAGTGGTGAGTGCACAGTGCTTCACGCTAAAGCCGCGATGTGTGACGGGGTGCAAAAAAAAAAGTAATAAAAGAAAAAACGCAAATCGCTCCCCGCACAGCGGGTACAATGTCCTTCTCTTCTACCCCGACGTTGGCCTGCCTGTTGAATGTCTTGAGATTTTTATCTTTAATTTTGCTGCTGCAGGATTGAGAGTGTAATTAAATTGTCAATTTATGCATGGTTTTCTTCTTGATTTGTTAGTTCGGCTTATGACGAAGGATTCGAGTAACAAGTTCAGTAGGTCAGTAGGGAAGCGAGACTATAAGATACAGCTTTATAGAGGTATTGAAACAATATCCTTTTTTTATGTAATACTTTAATCCTGATAAATGCGTTACTGAAATCCTTATTTAACCGTTCGGGGGTATGAATTAAAGCTTATGAAAGAGGATTAATATTTTTCTCTTTTCTTTTTTTATTAAGATATTCAAATATAAACTTTTAATATAAAGCTACAAATGTTTCAATCTGGCACCGGGAATTTAAATGTTTCATTAATTTTTTACAACTTTCCTTCAATATACCGTGGAAACACGAAACATTGAACACTAAATTGTTTATCGTTATGTAACAAACCTATAAATATTGTCCATTGTTTCGTAGTTAGGGAACAGTCAGTGAATTATACATTCTTTTTTACGACTTTGACGAAGTAAAAGACACTTTAAAATTTCTAAAAAGAAAACAAAATTTGCGATACACGTATACGCACACTGCACTTTAAAGTCGCACCGTAAAAACTTTTTATCGATTTTTTTTTATTGTCGCAGTAAATATTCCATAAAATTATTTCAAGACGCTATAAAGAACATTTTACAATTGACAAACAATATTAAAAAGAAAGAAATGTGAGTGGAACTAAGAACTGTATTCTCACTCGATGAAGTATAGTAAATAAAATTTATATAAAAAGCTTTGTTTTTCAATTTAACGCACACTTACTATTTGTACTGTAAGGTGTTACGCGCTTTTATTTTACATTGTGCTTTTCTACAAAATACAATTCGAAACTAATAAATTACTCTCTTCATTGAAAAACTACATGACAAAGATTTCACAGACAAACTTTCATTCCAACATTAATCATATTGTTATAAACACACTGCAATCGCACAATTCTTAATCAAATAAAATAAACTATTGACTAATTTTGAAGCAATGAGAATTTCAATAGCATTGCACCTGTTGCAATCCGAGTGTACCTTAACTCGCTTCTCAAACACCTTTACTTCTATTATAAAATCCTTCTAAAAATACGAGCATCCGCACTCGTTGAGAGAGGAAAAGCTACCAATTCCCGCCCAACCAGCATCAATACCGAAGATGAATTTCTCAAAAAGTTTCAATGGTTCAACGCGCGTCATCCCCTCGGCAGAAAAACGTTGGGTAAAGCGAAGGACGTGTCCCTGTGAGAGAGCGAGACTGCAGTCACGTTACACAATCGCGGCTACCAACGTCACGCTTGCGCGTCAAAAGTTTGTACCTCGACGTTATGTACATCTGTTTAGTTCTTATCTCACTGTTCTCCCTCTGTGTCTCTTTCTTTTCTACCTTTGATCGTGCGCCACGCGAGAAAGAGAGAGAGAGAGAGAGAGAGAGAGTGACTCGTGCTCCTTCTCTCTCACTCTCCTTTATAACTTTTCACACATTGTTCTCGCAGTGAAAAATTCGAGCGCATCCCGCGATGCTTGAAAACTCGCGCGCGAGACGCTTTGTTGACGAGAAAATCCGCGAAACCTTGGACTCTGCGCGAGGCGGGAGGTGGAACAAAGCGAACAAGTGCTCAGTAGTTAATTGAAAAAAAGAAAAGAGGAAACTGATGACGAGAGCTAGTCTCGGGGAGACGAGTTATTTAGGTGCAGTTACGCGTGCACGAGAGGGATGGAGAAAATTTTTTCAAATCGAGTCGGCTTTTTCATTTCCTGAATTTCGCGTTTTATGCTACGGGCTCTCTCTCTCTCTCTCTCTCTCTCTCTCTCTCTCAGACTGTAAAAACGTCGGGATCCATTAACTGGAAAAAAATAAGAGTCGAGAAGAGAGGAAGAGAAAATTGTAGGAATACCGTTCGAGATAAGGAGAGTTACCAGGTGTAATCGGAGGCGAAAGTCATTTTTATAGTTGTGGCGCCTTTTTTCCAACTGTGCTTATGCAAATCCCGGAATCCGCCGAGGACTCCATTAAAGCTGTATATTTGTCTGTACAGTCTGCTGGGGAAGGAATTTATAAAGGAACGCAAATAATGTAGTAATGAAAATCGGATGAAATATGTATGTAGGTACAGCGAGTGAGGATTAAAATCAGAGGAATTGAGGAATTCAGCTATCTGAATCAAAAGAAAACGTGAATTATCACGTCTATTTACACAAGAATGATTAATCTTAAATACGATAGAAAATTTTAAATCGAAATACATTTTGCTGCCCACATTTATTCGGTCTGTGTTTTAATTACAATCCTAAGATCTTTGTGATATGAAGTAAACAAGAGATGAATCTTTTTGTTTTTGATACAAAAGATTACTTCTATATAAATAGTATATAAAGTATATCTTCTATCATCTCGTACACAAAACAGTTACCGTACTTTTTATTATGAAAGTTGTAAAGCTCGCCTTTAATTTATATCTATTCTTATTCGAATTTCCCATCTTTACTCAAATTAATGTTTTATGCAATCTTTCTAAAAATTGGTGGTATTTTAAAGTTTCTATTTTATGGATTTTTTATTCTAATAAGTGCAGCTTACTATTATTTTATACAATTTCTCCAGAACATTGAAAAGACTATTAACCACATTTAATAAATTCTTTATATAAATCTCTAGTATATTTATAGAAGTCACGAATGTTTGCGGAACATTTAGTTTCTTTAATTCTATTATTAAACCGAATAGATAGTTATTGTAAATCAGTAGACCAAAGATGAATTCTAAAAAATATTTCTGAATGCGTGTTCAATATTTTTATCGGGGTAGCTAACAACTGAAAATGCAATGTTGTATTTGTGTACGTAATTTTGATGCATGCAGTATTGAAGCGCGTATCAAGTGTACCTATCTACGATGCGTATTTCCATTCACTGATACTTCAGTATTTCATTTTGATTTTACAACTTTTCAATACCTTATACTGTGAAAACTTTATTAAATTCTTGCTTTCGACTCTTTTTTTTTCAAATTGTATTTTGCAAATGGTACAGCAAACGAATTCTTTTTATGTCCCAAAGAAATAAAAACAGAAGTTTTAATGAACCGTCAAATAGTTATAGAAGTATTATTTCAAATTGCGTTCTTGAATTTCAATATAAAAATATGATAATAAAACTCGTATAGTATATACTTGAGTCCATCTATGTATATTGTATTAAAATTTTTGAAATACTGATGTACAATATAAGAATTTTGATTAATTTTCAACGCGCGTTACAAAATAAGTGGATCCTATGGCCATTATTTTTTTTATTTTTCCACAAACTACATCACAGAAAGTTCACACTTAAAAAGCACATAAAAGCAAATATATGACACTTTAAAAAAAATCCCAGCCCAGACTGTACAGCCAATAAATCTTCGCTCAGGGGGATAGTCTCGAAAAACGTCGTTCTCGTTATGCTACACGGGGAATAGAAAAAAAAAAGCGAATCCAACAGCCAATTCTGAGAATCTCGCGCCATCGGGCAAAAGCGAGCTCCGGCACAAGATGAATAATCACAACTGTGAAGAATGGGAGATAGAGAGAAAGAGAGAGAGAGAGAGAGAGAGAGAGCCTCGAGGGACATGGCATTTGAGGAAAGGGAAAGGACGAGGGGAAGACCGAGTCGGAGGGTTAATTCGAGTGATGCGAATAAAAATGCAATCTAAAACGCGGCTGAGCGAGAAAAAGAAATGGATTTTAAAGGGGAAGGGTCCGCGAAGGGAGCTTACGTATAAAGCGTCGCCCGGGAGATTGTTAGGAGGTGACGGCAGACTCTCGACTGTTGAGCATACCCACACGCACACAAAGAAGAAGCGGACGAAGAAGAAGAATCTCCTCTCTTTCGCTCGCAGCATCAGAAACGGCTTTGTGAGACCGCGCGCACCACCGCACGACGCTTGCAGTTTATATATATATTATTCTGTGAAACGACGCACGATCGACTGACATCTATTATGTATCTCTCTTGCATCCCTAAGCAATCTTTCACTTTCTATATCGTCACACCTTTGTTGTATTATTGGATGATAATTGGCTTCGTATCTATAGAAGCGCCGCAGTTGCTGGAAGCAGAATTTTCACCTGTTTTTACAATTTTAAACATATTACATTTTCTCACGTAGTCGCAATCGCATAAAGTAAATACATAACCGATAGAGAATTGCTTTTTTACTTTAAATATAGTAAACATGGTATATAGTATTTTCTTGCATCATATTATGTGAAAAGGTATTGTAGATATTCTTCATTTTCATATAAAATTTGTGAGCGAGCTTAAATCTTTTTTCCCCATTAAATCATTCTTTAAGAGTCCGCAATTTTTAGTACATAAATCACATTTAAGTAGCTGCAAGGTAGTTAGGTTTTATATTCTGTATTAATTAGCTTGGCGAACTTAATGCGAAAATTATGTATTTTACTTGTAGATGCGAACGGTAATTTAGACCCTGAAGCCCCACCAGCGAATTATGGGAGAAGAAGAAGCAGAGCGGTTCTCTATCAATTATCGGGCCACTATAAGCAGGACAATAAACATAAAATTAAACTGAACAGCGTAAGTAAAGAAAATATACCGATCCTTTTAACATTTATTCACAGACATTACTTTTTCAATGTACGAAATTTTTCAAGTAAAAGAATGTAACGTTTAAATGGACGTCTGACTAATCACTTCTTTATCTACTCCATCAAGCATCTTCATCCGTTTTATTTTATTCAGCTTCCAACTCATGCTCTATCATTCTCAAAAATTTCTCTGTCTCATCATAAATCAACGTTTCACCATATGTTCACAACGACAAAAGCTTTTCGTTCTTCTCTAGTACTAGCAAAAAATATACTGATACCTTTCTCGAAATTATCCATCGTAAAAAGTCATTCATCAAACGATAGAGCTCGCAGATACGTTCCAAAGATTTTATCGTTCCGCACTTCTCGCAACGAATTAAAACTGAATCCTAATTAAAGCGAGTCCTCGAATCGCTCCCCCTCTAAACTCCCCCGCGCGGCTCCAGCAGCAATACACCGAAAGCCCATTAAATCCTCGCATCGGATCCAAGATATGAGCTTTATACATCCGTCGGCCGAAGATAAGACCTTCGGTCTAAATTTAACAGCGCAACCTATAACCTTTCAAATATCAGATCCGTAACAACCCGAGGAATGAAGCAGCCGGCTTTGTGCATCCCCGTATACCCAATAACCCAACGACTTCACGCGTTAAAGACAGCGTCTTCTCGCGTATATACACGCGTAATTCCAACGCCTCGTCCATGTACCTATACGTATATCGCGGCTGGACAGAGAGGAAAAGTTTGCATATTAAATTTTGCCACTACGAGCCGGGACGCGCGCGCGCGAGCCGCCAGCAAACTCGTAATTTACTTATGACGAGTCTCGCGCTCGCGCCAGTCGGTAACTGCAGTAATGCGATTTCGAGAGCTCGACACCTCCGGCGAGTCTCGACTTCCAGCCACTTCCTGCGGTATATATAGACATGTGTGTGTGTGTGTGTGTGAATGTATTTCGCGTGAAGGAGCTTTGTCGAGAGCTGTTGGAAGAGAGTTTCTTCTTATTTGTGCGCTGGGAACTGCTGGTTTCGTCATATTTTTAAGCGAAATGTCGCGGGTGTTTGCTCGGTATTGTGGGATATTGCGCTTGTTCGAAATGTATATCTGCTTTCGAGAGTTTCGCGTCTGGGAGGATTGTGAAAAATTTAAGGTCGGTCGTAATCTAATTAAACAAGGATAGATTAAAATACGAGGGAAATAATTTTGTTGGAATTCATTGGATTGTTTGCAAATTAAAACTTTATTGTTAATGATATGACAAAAAAAATACTCAGTTGTTAACAATTAAACCAATACAAGAACATTAATAAAATTAGAAAATTAATTATTTACTATTATATTTTATTTGCTTACGCAGTAATTTTCAAATATCTCAGAAAGAACTAAGAAGATACAAACGATTTGTATGTTCACAGATAAATATACCGATATCATATTCTTAATCAGTTTTAGTGGCTTCCTTTCAAATTTCCCTAGGGCTCAAACAGTCAACCATATACTTTTTCAATTTAGTATACTTTTATGTTTAAAACCGATGATGAAGATTCCATCGACCATCCCTGGAGATCGCAAATCCCATACCCCGCGCGCTTCAGCTGCAATAAAAGGACTATTTCGAAGCCTTTGAACGATCGGTGAATACAAATCATGCGATAATAAAAATAAGCAGTCAGTATGTATTGATAGTTCAGTATGCAAAGACAAAGTTAAATATAAAAAAAAATAGATGATAAACTATGAACAGACTAGAGCTAGCACGTGGTATTGAATCTTACATAAGTACATAAAAAATATTGATATTATAAATAACCTTGGAACTAATTTATAGATAAAAAAAAAACGTATTGTGTGCGTTGAAAACGACTGTATAGCATGTTCAAACGCCAAACGAATCGCATCAAGTTTCCCTGTAACCTTTCATAATCTTACAACGCTTTTAGAGATTTAGCGATATCAAAACAATCGAGTGTATATCAAAACTACTTGCACAATATATAATAATCGCGAGCTTATCATAAAAAAAAAATATTAAGAAAAACATTAGTAATTCACGCAAACTAAGCTATAGGGATCAATATGGGGTTATTTTTGTTTCAACTGTGGCTATTTCTAGAGTAGGTGTAGATAGTTCAAGGTCTCGTGTTTGCTTCGGTTCTCGGTGTAAGCGAATTCTTTGGCCGCATCGCACAGGGGCTCAGCTCGTAGTTTACACGTGGCGTTAGCTGAGGTGTTATTACTTGGCGCATCCAAGTTTCCCCTAAACTGACAACTTTGATAATGCCGTCCATGCCAAAGCATTAAGCTAGTTGCGAACGCACTTATCGTTTTTGGCCTCTAATGTTTGTAAGCTTATACCAAAGCTGTTGTAAGCTGGTAATGAGCGGGAAATTAATATTGGAATGAATTTTCCGCGGTATTACAATTAACTATACTTAATATTCATTATATAAATTTAAAATCTGTAGAGTGAAATTTTAATAAGTTATGAATATTATAATTAAAAAGTGGCCTGAAATTCTATAGGTTACGATGAAAAAGTTAAAACGTGGTAAAAGTTTCGCCGCGCCGAACGAATTTTTATCCTATTAACATAATAGAACGTAAACTGGATGCCTATATATGTATATACATCTGTCGACTTATACCAATAATTAAGCTTTCTAATTAACTTTATAATTAACTTTTCTTAATTGTACAAGCTTGTTTTAATACACTCCGCATCGTAATAGTTCGCCAGTCTATTTTTAAGTATCACCGATATTGGACTGAATCTTTAAAAATTTTGTTCAAACTTAATTACCATAGTCAAACATACGAAACAACGAATAACTGATAATTATTCTCATATCAATCGACGAATCATTTTTCTCATCCATCCTCCCTTCACAAATCAAAACATCAGGCACAATTTAGAGTTAAGCCGAGCAGCGCATAGCCAAAAGCGATTCCGACAAATAAATCAACAAAAGCCTCGCGAGAAGCAGGCAAAAGGATGTAATGCAGATTGCATATAATATATCACCGAGCCGCTCAATAAAGGCCATGTTGGCACCTGTTGCAGACGCTGCTGCACTCGACGACTACGCCGCTCCCGGAATACAAGACTACGACGCTCAAGAAATCCCAATTCATACTGAGTCACTACGGCATCTTCAAGACCTGCTGGGACTGGCTGCTCCTCATAGCGACGCTCTACGTCGCCGTCGTCGTCCCCTACAACGCCAGCTTCATCAATACAGATCGGCCTACGATGGTCAGCGACGTCGTCGTCGAGGTCATTTTCATTTTTGGTGAGTTTTTATTGCCTACCTACACCGACTCGTTTGATACCCGACACGCAGCGTATAGCGGATAATTAGATGGTATGGAATGGAATTTTAACGAAAATCTTTTGTTATAAAATTGGTGTCGAGCACAAAATTCATGCATAGTAACGCTACAGTTTATAATATGCAGTGTATTACATAATTCCTGTGCTCACACACGTTTGCGATCGATAATTTAATTATTAATGATATACGGGCAAACTAGATATATTATTGAAATCGAGTGATTTTTAAACGATTTATTAACGATTCGTTTCGAGAGGGATAATTTAATAGCATAACATATAATTTATATTGAATAGAAAAAAAAGCAATCAGCGAAGACATGGAACAAAGGATTGCTAGACTATTTTTCCATCCTAATACAATTATTCTGATTTCGTTACAAGCGCAACTCTTGCGTGATCAAAGTCGACTTTTCCCATTGGCTGATTAGCAAAATATTGCTGTACCTTTTTTTTCTTGTTTTCAAGGGATTACGGATATAAAATTATAATACTGTTCCCGGTTCTTCCTTGAACTGTAATCACTTACAACCACAAAGCATTAAAATTCATCAGTTTTCTACAAAAATAAATAAACAGAACCACTCCAGTCCGAATAATCTCGTAAATGCCGCACAGCAAAAACTAACTTTTAAAGTTTCGCCCTTTATACACAAATGTCTCTCCCGCAGCAAAAGCAAATATTTCCATCGGTCCGCGGCCATCCTCTCCAAAGTCCCATTCGCGTTTATTGTGACTTTTCGTCGGACAAAAAAAAAACGAATTGGAAAGAGAGAGAGAGAGAGAGAGAGAGAGAGAGAGAGAGAGAGAGAAAAGTCGATAAACCGCTTTGAAAATATCGAAAGTCGCGGCGAACAAAGTGAAGCGGATAATATACACAAGTGCAGTGCAGTGCGGCACGGATTCTTGCAAATGCAGCGTGGGAGGATTACATTAGCCATAAAATGCATTTGCTCTCGGTGGGGAAAATAGAAGGGACTTGAAACCTACGTCCGCGACCAAAGGCCATTTCCCGACTTTACAAAGAGCATATATGTACGCGTGTATCGTGGACACAATGCCTGGGCTGACTCGTCGTGGCGCGAGTATTGCATTACTCCCTCGTATAAGATACTGCGCGATGTATGCACGGACCCCCCCCCCCACACACACACGTGTATATAGGAGCTATGAAAATCCATCGTAAGCGGATCAGAGCGACTGGGTTGGATCCGCAGGTTCACTTCTTCCGCGTACGAATAAAAATACATTACTGCGTTTTCACGTATTTTTTTTTATGTCGCCGACGAGCGTATTGTTGTTTAATTAGTCTATAAAAGTTGATATGGGATATAAAGAATGTGGGCGGTTTTGCGAATGGAAGTCTAGGCGATTTTTCAGGAAGAATACAAAGGCAGAAAAGGAAAATATGCACACGCAGTCAGTACAGATTTCAGCTTCCAAATGCGTCGTTATCCCAATAAAGAAAATATTTTCACTTTAATTCTAAAATTCAACGGCTTCACCCTTTTCGTATTCTCAAGCATCGTATCGACGTTTTTTTAATTGCCAGAGAAAACGCATATCTCAATGCTTCCTATAATATGTTTTCGTTTGCGTTTCGCTTTCGACTCGCCAAGTAGCTGAATAAAAATGCTCAACCATTTCTATCGATTAAAAATAAATTGAAAGCCGGTCTCTTACGCGATTAGCGACGAGGGAAGTCGAGTGGATATATCTCCTCGTCATCATTCGTTGTGAGCGTGAAACTCTATACACACACACACAGACCAGTAACGTGTTTCTCCGCGTGTATACCGCTGTGTGCCCTAGAAAAAAAAAGTAGTCGCCTCAACTTAAAGGTTCTAGAGAGAAGAGATACGGGATGGGAGGGGGGAGAAGGTCCAAAGGCAAATGTTTGCATTGCGCGACGCAAAAGCCCTCGCCGCCGCCGCAAAACCCGTCCTTTTAAAAATGCTTTTCCAGTTCACGGCTCATCAAGCCCTTTTGGCGTCGAGCGGACCCCACGAGAAATAGGGAGAGAAGACTGTACGCCCGGATAATTTTTAAGCAAAATAACGAGGAGAGTTGTATGTGATAAGTGTGTACGAAGGTAGACCGGAAGTACGCGAAACTAAGAAGATGTAAAAATGTGCGGTTATAGGAGTTTATATGGCATTCTTGAGTATACGAGATGAGATGCGCCCCGTTATTATTATACCTTTGCTATATACATTGCGAAACCGTTGAGGGGATTGGATTTATTTCTGAAAATAAAGTTGACAGTCACATTTTTTATAAATATATACGCGTTCGATAGACTTATTATTAATCAAAAATTTTGCTTGTCATAATGTATTCGAAAATTGTCAAAAAAGGTAGTAAAAATTTCCCAATATCAAAATCACGTTAGTTTATATTTTCAAGCATTATACTGAATTTATCAAACTGTTTCTTGCGTTAAATCGTTAGAACAAATTTATGTCGAATCTGGCATATATTTATTAAATGTGTATTAGAATAAATAGAAAAAACAAAATCGAAAATATGATATTTTGTAAAGTCTGATTTGACTTTTTCTGACAATTTGAAACTGCATCAAAATTGTATTTCCCGCATGCGTATATTTTTTCCATATTTCCCAAGCAAAGCTCGCTCCTCGCGTATATTCAGAATTTCTGTATCTGCAATCATGTTGCTTTGAAGGCAAAGCAAGATGGTGACTTTATGTTAAGCTTAATCTTGATATTTCTGTTTTATTTACGCTATATTATGCATCGAGGTTATGGTGCTTGTAATATCAGCTTTGTATTTCTCTAACAGAAAAGTCTGAAACAAATAAAGACTTGTTTGTACAATACGAGATAAATTTAATTATCACTCGAGGATCTCATTGTATACTATGATGTTTGCAGTTCAAATTTAAAAGTAAGATTTAAAAATGTCAGCTATTCCTGAAATTAATCGAAACTTTTATAAGGTTCGGCTTGAAACATTTTTACTTCCATCCGATGAAAGATACGCAATGCAATTACTAGATAAACACCCAATTCCCGAACGAAGCTCGCGAAAAAAAACTGCTGCGCAAAGTTAAACAGCAAATTTAGCGAAAAAGTAGAAACTACGGGTGAAAGTAGGCGAAAGAAAAATCTCGCTAAAGGCGATTAAATAAAGGAGAGTCGTATAAGTTCGAGAAATATTCGCCTACCTACTTCGAATTCGCTATTTACTTAGTCGGTCAAGTTTGCGCTGCGGCGCTTAACGTCCCGATGTGCCGTTCAGTCGCCGCAGACATACGCACACAGCCACACAGTCGATAACCTCTCTGAAGTTTCCGAGACCACCGAGGGAACCTCTTTACGCGCTCCGTTAGCTGTTTATGAATCGCTTATGCGGCCTCTTGGAAAGTGCAAAGGGGCGGCGAGGGGGAAGAGGCTAAATTTTCATGAATCGACAGTACGGTTGCATCAATGGAGACATTATGTAATACTTTATGGTTATGCCGCGCAGTGGTGGAAAGAATATGCGAACACTGTAGCGAAGGTAGGATAGCATAAGTGAGGGGTTGCGAATAACCGCGCGGAATGCCATAAAAGTCGATATTTCTTGGGGAATGGGACCACCAGGCATGCACATAATTGTCTCCAGAAATCCGGCAAAAAAAGTAATGTCGTCACGGAATAAAAATGGATGAGACTGCGGAACCGAGGTAAAAAGTAAAAAGACACATTTTCTCGAATATATTAGAAATTTAAGCTCCATTAATTTGTTAAGAAAAATACCATCTATAGGCAGTCGAAGAGCAGTTGAACCTTTTTCCAATCGTAAATAATTACACGTTCTATATGTGAAAAAAAGAATCCCCCAGTGATCCGAAAGGAGAAAATAAACCAGAAATAAAAAGAGCCAAATAGAAAAAATTATAGCTACGTACAGAGCTATGCGCAAAAAAGAAACGTACATCCAGTCGCAGCAGTAGTCTTCCCTTTTCTCCATTTCTCTCTCCTATCGAGATATCATTCAAACGGAGGACGATATCGATGGCGGATGATGTAGAGCGGAGGTCGGTCGATTTCTTCGAGAATCGAAAATAAAAAGAGACGGACTTCCGTCCTTCTCTGCTTGTACCGTTAGTCGCGTACACGCATCATCAGAGCGACCCTCCTTCGCTTTTCTCTCTCTCTCTCTCTCTCTGTCGCTCTAACGCTGCAACCCTATTTCTCCTTTATATACGAGTATCGGTGCTTTTAATCTGGTTAATGCTACCTATTAAATGGGCTCTCGGATGTGCTGCTGCGTCCGTCCGTGGATTCAATTTCGGTATACCCTACTCGCTTCTTCCCCCCTCACCCCCTTTCTTTCTCTTTCCTTCATTCTTCTCGCGCGCCCTTTCTTCACGGTTATCTCGTAAATTAAAGGGCCCTTTTTTAACGGTTCCGCGAGGAAGACGATTTCCATCCAACTTTGTAGATTTCAATGGGAGCATGCAGGCCGGGGATTTAATTGCGCGATCTTTAGCACCCGCGTATATCCATTGCTCTCGCCCACGAAGAAGCAGCGGAGATGTTAAAGTATATAAGACTAAACTTTCTCTCGAAAGCCGAGTGTCTTTCTGTCTTGTAATTGGCGGATGGTACTTCATGGTCTGCTTTTTTTCTCTCTCTCTCTCCTATCTCAAATAGTACGATCTTTTCTCGTCTAATATCGATGCCGCGAGCAATCGGAGTAATTAAGTTGATTTTTCCCGGGCGCCATCCAAAACACACGGCCTTCGCTCTGGAGGAGCGATCTTCGGCAAAAAAGTCGAGCAGCTCTCTACCGCAGCTTAAATTAGAGCCTATCGCCAACCCGAGGTCAACAATTACAACTCCTCCCCGCAGCAGCCAAACACTGCACACCCACACAACTTGTAAATATTGGAGGAACGCGCGCGAATCTTTACGTATTCATGTGTACACTACACACGGGGCCACGCACCAAAGTACGCGATTAAAGGTGAACATGTATTATATATACACATCGATTTAACGGGGGAGGCGCATCGAAGAAACCGCGCGGCCAAAATTAATCAGGCATGAATTATTTCTCCATAACCGCAGCGGCTTCGACTGTATCCCAATGCACACGACCCTCGTTTTAATCAGCGTGTATAGGCTCGCAGATAGTCGCTGCGCACACGCCGTGTTCGCCAGTATTATAACGAGCTTCCGAAATTCAGCCGTTTTATTCCCAGGAAAGGCGCGGCGAAACATGCGCCTTGAACGCGCCTTTGTACAGTATATATGAGTGGTTCGCAGTTTCGACAGCTCGGGCCAACGACGGGCCAAGGATGTTGCTGCTCTTTCCCTTGAATCAACAAGCACGGCGGTGCAGCCGAGAGATGCGAGCCTCAAACAAGCCCGGGACACGTTTTTGTTTGCGAAAGCGAGTCCCGGTTGTGTGGCCGCGCGCAGCTAGCGACTGGCCTTTTGTCTCTTTCTTCACTGCGGCCGCTTATGTGGATTTCTGCCAAGGAGAGAATGTTTAATGCACGCTTTTTTATACGATGATTTCCATTCCCCTTACAGATAATTAATCGTACTGCATTCGTATACTGTATGGAAATACGCTACGTAATAAAATTGTTTGTTTAGAGATATACTTCGGTTCTTTCGTTCTTATAGTCTACAAACTGCCTATATAAACCTGCAATATTGGGATTTGGAAAAGAGATTGTCTTCGAGATAATCGAAATAATATTTTTGCCTGTATAGGCATGGGAATGGTTATGATATGCGTTTAAGTGATACCGTGTGTTGCCTGAGAATTTTAAGTGTAACACATTTCTTTATAAAAAACCACAGCACCGATATATAATTTCAAAGCCGTGCCGTATTAGATGGTAAGCCACGTGCGAGCATTAGATTATTCCGTGCGGAAATATTTTATTACGCGAGAGGCTTCTCGTTTGAAAATAGTGCCTGTTAAAAAACGAGACCTCGATACACATTGTACGTTATACCGGAGTATATAAGCTTCCATGCAAGTCGATAAATCCGATGATCTAAGCTTGCGAGAAAAAAAAATTGGAATAACAAACGATATACCAATATACCGATACGCTTCGTAAAAAAGATGGGTTTATTCTAATCTACGTTAAATTTACGACTTTTAGGTAGCAATTTTTAAATTTTGTCCCAACTTCACTATATAAATCACTACATTATATTTATAATGAGTAAAATACTTGGTTTGAAAAAAAAAAAAATCTAACGAACCTCATTTTTTGTTTCTGTTTCCGCAGACATCGTGCTGAACTTCCGGACGACATACGTGAGCCGCAAAGGCGAGGTGGTCAGCAACAGCAAGAGCATAGCTCTGAATTACATTAAAAGTTGGTTCCTCATCGACCTCGTAGCGGCACTGCCCTTCGATCTCCTCTACGCCAGCGATGTGTACAGCGGCGAGGTTAGTTTTTTTCAAATTCCAGACATCCGCGGCGGAAAATTTCAAATTATAACTCTCTATATCTCTCTCTTGCCCTATCATCTGATTTTTACAAGTGCCTTTGACCGAGAATGACCAAACGCACGATTTGGCGAATATTTTATTTACGGAATGTACATACATTTGCGAAACTGTGCTACACGCTTGGAGAAAAAGGGGCATTTGAATTTTTCCTGCTACGCCATATAGGAGGTGAAATTAAAAGCTGCACGTTTATACGAGAAAATTTATTCGTTTCGTTTCAATTTGCCGCTGATTTTATAGGGAATGTGCCCGGGGTATAGCAACAACATGAATTATCGAGCCGTGGTGTACGCCGTTGCATCGGTCGTGTATACACATATAGCGATAAATATTTTGTCTGAATTATGCGGCTTTCTTTCTCGCTGGACGAGAGAGATTTGTTTCATATTTGTAGAGCTCGCTTTGGTGAAGAAAAGAACGAGATTTATTTTGATTGGCGATGCGAATTCTTGAAGTCGATCGCTAACAACTATTAAATCAACAAACATGCTGAATTGCATCGTTGTTTACTTCGAAATGGTAAATATAAATGCAATGATTCGCGTTTGATGATTACGCATTGTTTATGCTTGAGTTGGTTGTACTTATTAAAATTAGATATCGATTGGTAAAACGGGAAATAAAATTTGCTCTAACTGAAAGAAGAGTTCCGTATAATAATCTCTAACGTGACTTTTACCACTCGTACACTTTCAATACATTTTGTTGTACGTCGTGAAAATTCAATGAAAAGATGGCGCATAGCAAATGGAAGCTCGAGAAACCATTATATATCTTTCCAAAGTAATCATATCTCATTCGCGCACTGACTTCGCTTCAACAGTCATCCATCAACGCGCCCCAGTGCCACTTTCAACGACGTGAAATCCGATTCATCTTGAGAGAATACTCCTGGAGCAGATATACGCTATTACGTTATCCTGGTTGACTTTAGAGTCGTAGCCTCGATTTGTAGAATTGCTCAATATATAACATGCTCAAGGACAAAATACTAAACGATGGGTATAATATAAGTTATTAACTATGAGAATTTGATGAAATAATTATTTATATATTATGGCAAAACAATTTATTATATTAAATAAGTATTTTACAAACGATTCGCTGATTTCATAAAGAAGTAATCCAATGTTATTACAATTAAAAGAAAGACATGTATATAAAGTTTACATCTTTGTCTACTAATCCCAAAATAATATCCATTTAACTTCAATTTTGTAAACAAAACGTGCAGCTCATAATTAGTGATAAATATCACGTATGTACAATCGAGACTTTTACTCTGCAACAATACATTGTATTTTCTATACTGTCCTCCTCCTTCGACTCATAATGCAATGTAAAATCGAAGAAACGCACCCGATCTATACTAGATTCGCATCCCCTGAATGGAGTTCATTTGCCGCAACGTATCGTTATTACGTAGAATCTTTTCCACTTCCGATGCATCCGCCCTTCACCTCGTTTCTTTTCCATTTCTCTCTATCTCTCTATCTCTCTCTCTCTCTCGCACTCACTCACTTTTTCGCGCCGATCTCGAGGACATATCGAATGACGACCCTCAGTGAATGGACCAATCATTACGCAGCCGATGCAGCCGTGAAAGGACGCCGGTGTAATTATTTTCCATTGTCGCTTTTTTCGACGCGCGCGATTCGATAGGAGCGGCCTTTATACATATATATATTTCTCTCCTTTATCGGTTCCACCCGCGTGTATATTTTCTTGTGTGCACGTATCCATACACTTGGGAGACGCTGCGAGAGGATATACAATAATGGACGAGTGCAATTTGATTGTCGATTCTGCCGGACGCCGACAATGGAAAAGTTTCCATTGCACAACTCCGAATTTGCATATCGATTGATAAAACTGTAAAAATTAAACTTTTCCTTTTTTCTTTTGATAGTCGTTTTCCTCTTTTTTTTGCCCGCGATCTTTTTCAAAGCATCAATAATAAAATCATTTCTGAAACCTGTAGCATAGTTTGAAATTTCTATTCAAATTCTAGATTCGATTTAAGTATAAATATTATTGGAAATCAATTGTTAATGATGATTTGTTTATTCATGTGTAGACATCAGCTAATATACGATCATATTCACTGCAGAGCTCTAAGCTTTAGAAACAAATTACACCATTATTCTGATTAACCGCCATCGAACCCACTCCTAATTGACTTGTATATATATATTTCAAAAGACGCGGTTCAATAACGAAAAATCCGGCACGAGTTTGTTTTCTCAGAGCTGCCCGTTCACCTGGACAATAACAGTTAAAGCACAGCGATTGCCGTATCATAAAGCAGCTGCGCGCCTTAACCGATATACACACAAGGCAATAAACGTGTGTGTAGCCCCGCGTGCGCGCACTCGCGTATTCTCTCATGCGTTCTTTTCCCTATCGGCCGACCGACGTCCCCTCCGCCAATATTTCATTTCGAATCGTCCTGGACGAGATTCGCGAATCCAGTCACGCGAGAGCTTAAGGACGCGAGGGACACACACAGTCACACGCACACGCGCACACGCGAAATGAAATTATTTGGAATCGATTATTCCGCAGCTTTGAAGTCGGACTCTATGGTTTCGGGGTTTCGGAAAATCACGGCTGATGTACATTATGTGGGTTTGTACGAGTATCGTTGGGTGTATACGAGTTGGGCTGCGGACCGTGAGGCGAAACTTTCGCGGTGTACCCGAGCGCGGATTCCAGATCCGACGAGTCAACCTCCTATTTTCGACCTCGTTAAATTGCTATACCTTTAATAATGGGAGACGTGTAGCACGTGCGGTTACGCGTGCGGTGGGGTAAAATCAAAGGCAGATTGGAAAATAAGCCGTTAAGATCTTTTGGACTAAGTTATTTTAATGTTAATGTGGGTATTTATTAATTGTTCGATCGTGTGTATAATAAACTTTGTCAGTTGAAAAGTTTTCTTTGCATCGAAAAGCTTCAGTATTTTTTTTCTAAATATTTTTGTCAATAGCAAAGAAACTCTTTCCTACCTCACAATTTCAATAGAATTCGATAGACGCTCTAACCTAACTATTATACAAATGCTCTTCCTTTTTCATTTTTTTGAGCGAATTATATTTACGAAATATTTGATTAATTATTTTCAGAATTAAATATTTGATTTAATTCTGTTTCAATTATTAAGTCAGTGTTACACAAATTCTCATTTAACAATTTATTGATGAGTATTAATTAATTGTTGAAAGGTTTTAAATTACATCGATACATTTGAAAATTTACTCTCGTTCAAAATACTTCATTATTCATTATTATTCCAGTGCTAAACGGACTTTTTAATTTATTATATCCAAAAAATAGATTGTTTAAAGTAACTATGGGTAGATAAAAAAAATTCTCTTCTGAAATACAAGCTTAAACTTCTTTTCCTAAAGACCGTGTAAGAAAATCGTAAAATAGGCCTCCCGTAAAGATGAAGGGATAAAAAAATATCCGTGAAAATACTTGCGGTGTACAGTCGAACCACTGAAATTAATTACAAAAAATGTTACAAATTAAGAAAGTTTTAAAAAGAGCTTGGAAAGGCCATGAGCGATATAAAGCTTGGGCCCCTCGATTCTTTATTTACGCGTGTCGGTAAAACGGCCGTAAAAGAATCATTTGCTGTCATGCCAGTAAGGAAGGTTTTGCCCATAAAAAAAAGAAGAAGTAAGAAAGAGAAGAAAAATTGTATTTGAGAAGCTTGCAATAAAACGCCCTAAAAAAAAATACTTTACTCTTCGTGCTCGTCGTAGGACTGGAATTATGAGAAATGATTTTTTACGGAGTTCGCGCAAATTTTAAAATTATAATTATAATACATCGGGATAATTTACATTTGGAATGGTCTGATAAGAAGCAACGCGTTGAAAAACTTTTTTACGGAAAAAAGTTTGCAGAAGATGTAAAGTGTTCTAAGACACTGTATCAAAAATTCAGAGCGAAACGTACAAAAGATAAAATATACAAAAGTTAATTTGGTTTAAAACTTTTTCGTTTCAAATCTTCTGAATTTAGCACCTCTAATATTTCAGTGTTTGTTTATCGTAAGAAGGCTTAAAAGATATAAATCAATTTTAAAATTTGTGATGCAGTTCCTCTATTTACAAATTCTATCCTAATAACAAAATATAATATAATGTCAAATTTAAAGATAAAAGTATCGTTAGACTTTTTTCTGCTGATTGTCTTTCGTTTTCATTCCAAATATTATTATCCAAATATTATATAACCCAATACCAATTCACGTATCTTCATTAAAATATCACTGTAATACATATTTAAGCACATTCTCTTTTATTCAAAGATACGTTGTGCTAGCTATGTGTATTAAATTTCATTTTTAACTAGTCACAGAGGCCCGTTACAAGTTCATCACAGTGCACTCCATATCCATCAACTTTGAAACAGTAAACTCCATGTATGGCGTAACTATTAATAGATGCTCTCATACCCTGCAATTAAATCGGCATTAGCTCATCAATCTGGTTCATAATTCATTAACAACAATATTGCTGAATAATAATTGTACATCGCTTTGAAACAGCTCGTGATATCGTAAGTGAGACATCGTGTATAATCTCTGCCCTAATTCAAAACATAAAAAGAAAAAAGAAAATAACCACCGATTTAGATAGCGTATACTTCTTATACGCTACGGCATAACTTGTTCGAGAAAAGCGTCAAGCAGAAGCTATTCCTATAAAAATGTAAATAGCTTCACTCGGTTGTGCTCTGCCCGATAAATATTCATAATACATCTCTATACATATATCGAAATACTATACGTCTCACTCTTTACGCACAGTTCATAGCAAATTTCTCATCCTCCCGCCTAGATACAAAAGCACCATCGGTATCCCACAATCACGTTTAAAAGTAGAAAACATAATCAGGCCGTAGTACTGCACGTCGGGCCGCGACCAACGAAAGAAAAAAAAAAGAAGACGAGCATTGAACTAAGACGCGGATAAAGTTATAAGTCTAAGCGGCGGGGGGGCTTAAGCGCGAAGATGCGACGCCCTAAGGCCGAATAAATATACCGCGTATAATCCTCGACGGTCTCATCAGAGCTGCTTCCACTCGTTCCCCCGGGACGTTTAGTATACGAGAGAGAGAGAGAGTTGGTATTATTCCGCCCCGGAAGCCGAGGGAGCATCGAAACTTATGATTATCTGCACATATTTACGCGCGAGTCGATGCACACGAGAGTAACTTTGTGTTTGTGCGTGTGTGTGCGTCGGTTATACAGGAGTCGGCGCACAGTCACATACATCTGGTGAAACTGACGAGGCTACTGAGACTCGCTAGGCTACTGCAGAAGATGGACAGGTACTCCCAGTACAGCGCCATCATACTCACCCTACTGATGCTCTTCTTCACCCTCGTGGCCCACTGGCTCGCCTGTATCTGGTACGTCATCGCCGAGAAGGAGAGGCAGAGGCACGACAAGGACTGGGATCTCGGTGAGTCGAGCTTATATTATACAGTACATGTATATACCGTAGTATTTATCAAATCTTGGCTGCATTATCGCGTTGTTCCGTGGCATAGGGCCAATTAATCATTTTGCAAAAAGCTTGTTTGTATACACTTGGTCAATCGATTACACGACAACCTTATATAGCTGGCACAGTGGGTCCTTTTAACTCTCGAGCTTCCTCGTGAAATATCCGGCATAATGCACACTTTGAGCACAGCGTTGAGCAAAGTCATCTCGAGCTTTGTATATACCGAAGGCATATATAAGAAACTCGAATTCGCTGGCGAGCATTCGCGCGATTGTTGTATATACGGATTCGTAAAAAGACAACAACAAGAAAAGGAGATTTTTTTTCGCGCGCGCGCGACATCGGGAAGGTATAGATTGATATTTATGGAGGGAACTTCGGACGCCTTGAAAAATGGTATATACTGTCTTCGTAACATACACAGTATTCCATCGGGTACTGATGGAACATGGACTGGATGATTCAGTGATTTGTCGTGTCGACGTGACTTTTTACATATATATATATAGTTCCTTCATCACTCGGGTGCGTTATACCAGGTATATTCGATTCCGTGCACAATGGAATATTGATTTCTGCTGCTGGTGCTGCTGTTATGCGTCTCTCAATTTTTATGCGATGCACCGCAGCTCCCCTGCATACTCTATTTCGCGTGGCTTTAAAATGAACGGGACATTTTTACCATCTGAATGCTAAATATCGAATTATCGCGTGATGCGAATAACCAATAGCCGCTCGCGCATTTAAATTATTCCACAACGAAGAGAATAGCGAAATCGCAACGAGAGTATAGTACCTGCTTAGCCTTCGAAAATGTCCCCCCAATTTAAAGTTTACATCTGTGAAAAACTGGTCTATGTAAAAAAGAGATCGGAGGGGGCAAGATATAACACAAATGAACCAGACGTTTTTCAATATATCTCGACGGTATACGAGTATATACAGCGCAATGTTGGGAATAAAAATTCAGCCTCGCTTCTAAGAGGATTTCTCTCCTGGCCCCCGACGCGCGGCGTAAGATATTAAATGGGACTATCTCGAGGAATATCCGTGGAAGCGATATTTTACACTGCCCTCTCCTCCTCCTCTCTCTCTCTATGGCGCGCGCTCGGCGCAAAAAACTTTCTCAATTCAGCCCGCGCGCTAAACTTGCCCCCTTCGACCCCCCCGTGATTAGCATCTCGGATAGCTTATTACTCCCCTGTGTTTTTCTTGCGCTTTTCTCCCCCCCGTGTACTTTCTTAATACTATGAGCTTCGGGCGCCGCGGTGTAAAAGGGAAAGACACATACACACACAACGAATCGCGCCTGTTGCATCTTTGGTATTGTACAAACACCTCGACTCGGCTAAAAAAGACGATCAAAGAATGAATTGTGAAGAACGAAAAAAAATCAGAACGCTTCGAGATCCCTTGGGCGATTTGTAAATAACTCGGCTCTGTTTATCGACTAGAATTTCTTTTGCGTCGTTACATTTGAATATGTAGGAAACGCGCTTACGTTATGGAAGATTTTACACGTACATTCGAATTTGAATTTGAAATGGTAAATCAAGTTTTTTCCATAACTAACGCGATTAAAGTCATCGTCTATTACTGAAGTCTTATTGAAATCCATTTATATAAAAAATCGGTGGTTAATATTTAGTCTTTCTTAGTGAAAAACGTAGTTGATCAAACAACATTAGAATCAATCCTCTCATAACTAAAAAAGAAATCGAAAATTCTTGTATGCACAAAATTGCAGACGCAACAAATTTGAAGATAATCCAAAGCTAGGGTCCGTTATCAGAGTCTATAGTGCTGCGTCAGTTGCGCTCGACCTTGGACTCGGGAGCTTTGTCTCGCGTCTCCGTCCTTGAATCCCAAGATACCGCGAGCGTTCCCGGCTACTCGGCAGCGTCCCGTAAAGGAAACTTTGCCTCGTCCGTCTTGTAAAACTCACGCGCGCAGAAACGAATTAACTTGTCGTGTGTAAGCACGCGCTTATATGTGGAAAGTGAGAGTATAAGAGGCTTGGCGCATTGTGTGTACATGCGGCTGGAAGGAAAACAGTAAGGAGTCCTATATGCGCGTGGCAGTCATGCAGCGATGGCTTCTTTGGACGATAAAAGGAAGGACGGCTTTTATATCCCGGTCCGAGCTCTCTCTTGCTTTTGTTCCTTTCTTAACGTCTTTAATGACCTTAAGACATGGGACGTGATCCGCCAAGTGTAGTGCGATGCTTGTGGAGCACCGGAAAATCGTGTAACCTTTCACGCTTTTTTCGATTCATGCGAATAATCTACTTGTGTTTTTTTTTTTGCTTTCTCATTTTTCGCGTAGAAGGGACCTCCTTATTCGTCGTATTATCAAATTTATGCGGTGTAATGGAAAGACACGAAGATGGAGTGTGTCTGGCGAGTTATGATGTATCGCTCGCGCATTTTGTCCCGTTTCTTATGCTCGTATCGATTTGTTACGATATTCCAGTCATGATATAAATGGACTTTTAATTGCATTTTATGAACCATTTCGATTTCGGCGTTGTAAATTCGTGCTTATAAATTTAAACAAATTAATGTACACATATTTGTTCGATGTTAAAATTATTACTGCCGGTATAAGCTATAACTTTTGCGCGACTAACGATATATAAATATAACAGCATTAAAATGTGCGCTCACGTATTAAAGTCGTTCGCTAGTACCATCTGCAGCGTTGCAGTCAGCTGTTCTGAAAATCAACAAGTGGAATATATGCGAATGATGCAAAAACATTAATACTCGCGTTTCTTGAAAAAAAAAAGTGAAAAAAATTCAGAAAATAAATTAAATTTCACGAAGCAATGCAGGACAGAGTAATAATTATTCTCGCACCCGAAGATAGCGCCAAATTGTTTTTTTAACCGCTTTCGTACCCAAACTATTCAATTTCATCCACCTATACAAAAATTTATCGCGGCACAAAAGAACTGCATCCCTTCAGAAATAATACATCCCACAGAACGACGTTCCTCGCTCGAAGTTCGCCAACCCCCCGTATAACTAAGCGGTCTGGACTAGCTACGATACGCCTTTCGCTGAGCCGGCGCAGCCTCAACTGCGATATAAGCCCTTGCGTGTATGCAGCTTGTCATTTCCCTCAACGAGGTCCTCTATACACACACAGCGAGCGGCGGCGAGAAATAACAACCCCTCGTCGTTCTCTCGTACATAATATACACTCGCGCTCAGTTTGACAGGATGAATATGCCTTTGCTCGGGCAAATCCTCTTCGCCTCGCGCTACGATTCTCCCGCAGCGGGATTTGAAACTACCGCCAATTCGATCGGCACACTAAGGCCATCGTGCTTACGCATACTCGAGAATTGAATTCCAAAGCTCCCGCCATTCGGATTGCACGTTGCGTATAACCAAAGGAACTGTGGCTGCATCAAACGCACTAGACTTATATTCGCGATACACATAGTTGACGTGTCGCAGATCGAAGCTTTCGTTTGCGCGCGCTTGGAGCTCTCGAAGACTTTTCAATTCGGTCGCGCGGGGCTCGAGTAACGGGAATAATTGGATTTGCTATAGAAAACATAAATCGATGACTGTGTGTGGGTTTGTAAACCTTGTTAGCGATACAGGGAGCCGAACTACTATACACGCCGTTTCTTATATCCTTCAAATGCGATTATCGGGGGACTAATCCTTTACTCGGCGGTTATGTATCCGTTCGCGGAACTCGCGATTTTGTCCGTTACACAAGCCTCCCCCCCCCACCCAGCTTAACTTATATATGTAAAAGTGCTGTTGGGGAATCGCTCGACCGCGCACACCCGCAAATGTTCTCGGAATGCTATACTTGTAAGTTTTCAACGCAGATCAATGCTTTGCTGCGTGTATACTTTGTGTATAGGAAAATATCATTTCAATGAGTGTACAAATTTGAAATAAAAAATAATGATCAAATAAGAAACGTTTTGAAAGGGAAACTCGGATGGAATAGAATTTATCGCTTACCCTGGAGAGTTTATTCTAGATGTTCTCTTAACACCGAAGTTTATACCGTTCTATCGAATCGTGGCTTCTGTTTATACGGCCCTAGTTGCAAAGTAAACGAAACCGCCAAACGGACACGCTCGCACAGAATTAGGCGAGGCATATTGATTAAATCAATCAAATTTCACGCGACTTTGTTAAATAACTATATACGGTCTGAAAAGTGCTTCGTCATCTCGTCGAGAATCGATATTTGCACGAATCCCTCGTATCCCGTGTATACGCAGCGCTTGTCTAAGAGTCCAAATTGCCGAGAGAGAAAGAGAAAGCGAGAGGAAGATTCCAAAGACACTCTCCCGAGTAAATGGAATCGCATGAAAAGATTTAATTCGCTCGAATTCAAATTATCTCGCGTGGGACGGTGGAATAGACTGCAGTAGTCGCCTGGAAATGCGCTTTCCTTGCCTTCGCGCGCGAGATAAAAATCGATATACCGAAACCGATGCACGAATTTAGCATTTTAACGACATTTATATTTATGCGAGGCTGGCGCTGCTTTTCTTAAATTGAAAATGTCGCGTGTACATGATTTGGAAAAGCGCCGCCTTCTTGAAATAATGTTGTTTCTAACTTACCCATAAGATGGATATATGTAAAGTAAGAGCTTGTAAAGTTTTCTGTTTTTTTGCGTCCTTGGAATTGTCGATACCGAGACCGAAATACTTTTTGTAACTTGTTATATTTATCGTTCGATTCAATTAGTTCGAGCATGTTTTCATTTCTAGGATAATAAGGCCAAGTAAGCGTAAATACCTATAGTTGAAAAATATGAAAGTGCCAGGGAGCTTATTAATTGGACTAATCTTACTTTCCAGGATGGATCCACGCTCTGGCGGACAGGTTGAAAATGCCCGACGTTACGAACGTAACCCACGCGGAAAGTTACATTACTGCGCTTTATTTCACTTGCAGTAGCTTAACGTCCGTGGGCTTTGGAAATGTTTCAGCCAACACAACTTCCGAGAAAGTCTTCTCCATCTGCACGATGCTCGTAGGAGGTAGGGGCAGCAGTTTTGTACTTTACCTTTACGAGCCAAACGCGCGCGCGTGCAGTTAAACTTTCCTACACATTTTTTAAGATTATTATATAAGGCCTTCTTGCCTGCGATGCATTATATGTTTTATCGATCCGCGGACACCTTTTCATTACGCAAAAAGTCAAATCATGAAAATCGGAGTGTTTGTTCGCGAATCAAGTTTATAGCTGGTCGAATAGCTTAAATAGTATTAATTTCGAAATTGCGAAATTTCAACTATATACAGGCATGAAACTTTTGAATTATATATAACGTTCTAACACATATAAAAAAGGCTTTTAAATAATTATGCAAGGCCTTAAGTCAAATAAAAGTGAGTGAGTTTCTATTTTGATGTTTGTATGTTAAATACAGCGCTGATGCACGCTGTGGTGTTCGGTAACGTGACGGCCATCATACAGCGCATGTACTCGCGCAGATCGTTGTACCAGACGAAATGGCGGGATCTGAAGGACTTTCTGGTGCTGCACGAGATACCGGACGAGCTGAAGCAGAGGATGCAGGACTATTTTCAGACCATGTGGTCGCTCAATCATGGAATCGATATTCATGAGGTGATAATTGTAATTAGTCCGGCCAATCAGATAATTGGCCATAATTATCTTTATAATAGTGAAGCTCGCTTGTGATTAATGTAGAACGGATGGAATAACGATTGATATATACACCAGTTGGACTTGTGCGCGATATAAATTTTTATTCCATTGTTTCGTTAAACATTCACGACGATAGGGCAGTGATAATAAGCTCGGTCATATGAATTATATAATATAGCGATATGTGCGCCTGATAAGATTGTCAAAAGCTTATTATTGCCACGTGTATGATTTTCAAGCCCTCGGTTCGATTCGGAAGATTCACGCGCAAAATTGATTTTTTTTTTTTTTTGACTCCAAAAGATTTACACAGCTTTATATACAAGGATAATTAATGCGCGGTGCCTTTCAAAACAAAGGACGTACCTCGTTTCCATTGAGCCTCTTAAAACCAGATTGTTTGCGGAGCTTCGAGACCCGACCTTTCGAACTACCCTTTCCCCGAACAATCTTGACTTTTATTCGCCCGAGAACTTGTTAACTCCCCCACTACACTCTTTTCTTCAACGTTCATTTAGCATATTCGAGAAAACTTGCACGGTCGCTATTTCAAGAATCCAAACGACTTGAAATTTTACCTTCGCGAACGAGACGTCAGTTTACTACGCGCTAATTCTAAACAATCCTCATTACTCTAAAACTCATTCGGCGCCCGCACTTTCCACGCATACCTTACTAGGCATAATTCAAATAAGTGGGCTGCAGTTGGAGAATCTCGAATCCCCCGGCAATCTTAATAATCGAGCCTGGCGAGCGCGCGTCACTCGCTCAACTCTTCGAAATTTCGAAACTCGCGCTCCGCCTGATTCCCGAGAATTTAGAAACAAAAGTTGCACATACACACACACACACAGACTGTACAGCGGGTCCGCATTATACAAGCGCTGTATAGATGCTCGAACGGAACTTCCTTCCCTCCACCTCTCACTTTGCTTCTATAACCGTCAGACGCTGAAGGAATTTCCGGAAGAACTAAGGGGCGACGTATCGATGCATCTGCACCGGGAGATCCTGAGTCTGCCGATATTCGAGGCCGCATCCCAGGGTTGCCTCAAGCTTCTGTCCCTCCACATAAGGAGCGTCTTTTGTGCGCCCGGCGAGTTTCTCATGCACAAGGGCGACGCGCTCTCCTACATCTACTACCTGTGCAACGGCTCCATGGAGGTCGTGCAGAACGAGATGGTCGTCGCCATTCTGGGTAGGTTGTTTCTACGATGCGACGGGAACGACCGTCGGGACATCGTACATTCCTTGCGCTGCCGATGCGACTCTTTTGTTTTTCTTCTGCTTTCCGTTATGGCCGCGACCTCTTATGAATATCTTATTTCACCTCGCGAACAAGATGATACGCTGTGGAAGTTGCAGAGAAATTTGTATATTTATGAATGACGCGGACAATTTTTCATATACGAGTTCGGAACATTATCGGAAAGTTCTTGACAAGTTTAGTTTCTGTAGTATTATGTTATGAGAGACTTTCTTTTGTAGAAGCAAATAATTTTTCATTTCCCAAGTGTAAGAAAGCTCCGTAATTCAGCATTTTGACAGGAGCTTGATGTACAGCGAGTTTTCCGAAAAGTTCTACTGCAGAAGCAAAACAATCGATATAAGCTATACCTTACAATCGAATATTAGCACGTAAACTCGAAATTGCGAACAAAAGCGTAGTACTATCTCGAGAATGATTAGAGCAGCAACGGGAGAGTTTCGAGATCCGATGCAGACTATGTACAGTTTGACAAACAATTAACTGTACTATTCAAAGGATCACTCAAATTACACGGAACTCCACTTATCCATGGCAAAACTGACCTTCGCGCTTGTCTTGGCTCTGATGGCTAGAAATTCTTGTAGCGTTAAAGTGCTCAACTGTTAAGCCGAGCATTCGAATGTACTCTAACTGCCACCTATACGAGTAAACTAACAATTGCAAAAGTAATTACTCTTGACTTCTTGTTAATTATAACAAATATTTAAATATATATATAAAAAATATTTAAATATATATATATATTATATTTAAATTAAATACATTTTTGAATCTATGAAGAAAAGAAAATCATTATCGACTCATTTTTATGCATATAAATGCTAATTTTTCAATGCAAAACTGTATCATATTTGCAAATTTTATCATTCGGGTTCTTGTAAAGCGGGTTGAAAATTTGCATATTCAAATTTCAGAATACATGAATGAATTTTTTTCCTAGTTTTAGTTAAAATACTGTACATACATGGGCGTTAAAAAAAATCTTAATAGCCTCTAAAGTTCAATTAAACAAACTGAATTAATTCTTAAATAATTATTAAAAACTTTTACTACCGAACTAATACTAAAAACTAATAACTATTAAAAAAATACAGTTAGCAAAAAACAAGTTTATTCCTCAAAATTCGTGATATTGCAATATTCAACCTTGCAAAATATTCCAGTTCGAACAAAACAATCAAAGTCAAAAGAGTATAGTTCTGTCAAAATAGAATTAGTCCGTCGAACATAGTTTACAAAAGACCTCGGGTTCGCGATCGCAAAATCAAAGCACAGCATCCGAAACTGTCCGCTAAAATCCCCATTAATCGAATGATATGCACACACACACGCACACAGGCAAAGGGGACCTGGTCGGCTGCGACATAAACGTGCACCTGCAGCACGGGAGCAACGGCGGCAGCAACGTGGGCGGCGGCTCGGGTGCGAACGACGTGATCGTCAAGTCGAGCTGCGACCTCAAGGCCCTGACCTATTGCGACCTCAAGTGCATCCACATACAGGGCCTCGTCGACGTCTTGCGCCTATATCCCGAGTACCAGCACGAGTTCGCCCACGACATCCAGCACGACCTCACGTACAATCTGCGCGAGGGCTACGAGGCCGAGGTAATGTACCCGTCGACGACGTCTCCCGACCGCCGATATTATATGCCTAATAGATGTGACCATATCATCTTTATTCTTACATGTATTATCTATAATCTTATTGGACTCGTTTCTACTGTCCTTTACCATACGAACCATATATTCTCGTTGAATACATTTCTTTGTATACAGCTTCTTGTCGTTTTTAAGAAAAACAAAAAAACAAATAAGAACAATTACCAACACGTCATATTTAATTGTTGTGTCCCATATGATTGTTTGCCTATGTTTATTAATGCCAAGATTCAAGGTAGTATATTATTACATTCTTTTAAGAAACAAAGCTATTATTTATAGTTTTTTTTTTTTTTTCATTTTTTATCGATAGAATCATTTTGCGTGTACCAAGCAAATGATTTCTCATGGGATATATGATTATTCTCTACCGAAGAGGTGATGTTCGCAATTGATTCGTAGTTGCGCTTAGAATTGGATTGTAACGGAATTCAGGATTGCAAATCGTTTGTGCCTTTGTGAGGAAAAGAATTGTTCGATGAGAATCGAAGTAAAATTAAGAGCTGCATCAAGTGCTGCGTATCAATGGCTGACAAGTCTCGTATTTTACTACTTAACATTAAAGCACACAATTAATTAGAGTTAATTAAATACTAAATTTCTCTTAACTGTTAAATAATACTCTCTTTTTTCTAGAATATACAAAATCATATATCCTATTATCTAAGCTCTTCTCTCGAAATTTTTTAAGGTTCAGTATTCATTCGATTTGCAACATTTATTTTACATACAGTAAACATTTCGCTTAATATACTAAATTCTCCGAGAATTCTCTTTTTAAACAAAGCAATAATTTGTTAAGCTTATATTAAGCTAAATCCATTGGAAATGTACTTATAGCCTAATATTTACATAACAGCTTTAGTATTTCGATAAATCGCAAATTATTTTCGTTTTGCGTGTTTCATAAAGTGTGAGAATTAACTTGAAAAGCAGTTTTGCAAATTGAAAATTTAAATTGATTCTCATAAAGTATTTTCTATATTTGACACAATCTGCCTATCATTACCAACTAATTGTTTAACCTTGTTGACAAACACTTTGTCCAATTCAATTAATAAGCTCGAAAGACATTAAGTTTAAGTTTTGAATTTCCTTAAATAATTGAGAGAGAGAGAGCGAGAGAGAGAAAGAAGTTAAACAAAATAAAAACAAATCACAATATTTCATATTTTTCTGAATCACGCACCGCTAAGTAGATCCGCGACAATCACGATCGGCATGTACTTATATATACACAAATATAAAATCGCTGTAGTTTGCAAGTAGTGTGAGATTGTGCGAGAGTATAAGCAAGAAGGTATTAGAAGCCAGTGAGTGCAGCAAACCGCCTGCCCGTACACAATCGCCAATAACCCCCAACTAATATCGGCTCTATCGGTTTCTTCGAAGCAGCAAGAGTCGGAGATAAACGGCGGCCCCTCGTTGACGCTGCCCTCGATCAGCGAGGACGACGAGAACGTCCAGGAGGAGGGTGAGACATCGCCGCTCTCGCCACCCAACCGGTCACCTTTACACGCCTCCTCGAGTCCCAGGCATGCGAAATTCAGGTAATACATACGATACGTATACGCGTCAATTTAGATCATACTATATCCGATGGAATTGCGTGCAATAAAATTGTTTACGATGCATCAAGGGACGAGTATCAGGGTAAGAGGCCACCGCGCGGAGTACTGAGGGGTCGAACTACCCAAGTCGTCCCACAAGAATCCGTGGAGGAGCATATACGAGGATCGGTCGAGCGGCTCGACACACAGGTCTTGACTCTGCATCAGGACGTTGCGACGCTCAGCTACGAGGTTCTCCATCGCTTGATTACTATTATACTTAAACTGATGAATTTTCATCCTATATTATTTTGCGCGATCGATCGAGTTTTGTATAGGTCATTTAACATTTACTGAATTTCGAGTCAACCTCACTGATTGGAATTGTCGAGTGCAGATTTAAAATTAAATATTTTATCAGCTTATACAATAATTTAATGACAATAGCTGGCGCAAAATTGATATTTCATAATTCCAATGATTTCGGCAGTATTCTAGGTATTCTATTGCAAACACCGTATATTATTATGTTACATAGCACTGTACATCAGTAAATGAAACAATCAGTAAATCCAAAATAATCGTTATATCCATCATTTATGTATAATATAATATAGAGTTAAAAATAAATCGAGGTCAACTAATAATTGTGTTGGTGCGACAGGTGCGAAACGCGATCCAGGCCCTGCAGATACTGGCGAGCTCGCCCCAGAGCAATCCGAACCTAACGACCCCGGGCCGGGGCGGCTACGGCGGCGGCAGCCACGGCGGCGGCGGCAGCGGGGTTCTGGCCCGAAGCTCCTCCCATCCGCCGGACGCGCTCTGCTGGAATCCCCCGGTGAGACTCGTCAGCCAGTCGAGCCAGACCGACTGGCCGGCGGATCTGCTGGAGGTCTGGGTGCGCGCCGATCCGCAACGCGTCCTCGGGATCCTCGGCCTCGACCCCGAGCTCCTCCACCGGGGCTTGCCTGCCCTGCCCGCCTCGCCCACGCCCTCGCCCTCGTCGCCGCCGCCGCCGCCCTACGAGCCTCTCTCGCCTCTGCTCGGCTCGCCCTCGCACTCGCCCTCGCAGTCACCCGGTAACTATACACATACATACATATATAACCTGTACTTGTGTATCTTAGTGGCTTACGCGCCGTGGAGGGAGCAGGAGAAGCTGCACGCGGACGCTTCTACGCAACGCTTGATTCAACTCTGCTAAACGTCCCGGTCCTCGCATCCGCATGTCGAGAATCCTACCTATGCACGCACACCACTGCCTTCCATAGCCCCTTTCTCTCGCAAGCGCATAATTTAGCTCGTGCACGAGGAGAGGCTGGAGCGACATGGTGTCGGCAACAACATGAACGATTTTCTAGGCGGCAGCAGTTTCCCGTTCGATCGTCGCGCCTCGGCTCGAGTGCAGGCCGGCCAGGTGCAGTCAACCTCGTCGTCGTCGCAGCCCCGACCCTGGGACGTTAGGCTGCAGACGGGCCAAGTTCCTGGCGGGACCGGCCACGTCAAGGCGCAGCATCGTTTCAGCGCGGGCGACGCCGACAGATCGTCGCCCTTGTATCAGGCCTTCAAGGGGCTGCGTCGGCTGCCCGAGTCGCGCTCCCTCACCTTCGATCCCTTCGACAGCTGAGTCGAGCCTCAGCTCACTGGTTAGACTGCATATTCATTCTCTCTCTCTCTCTCAATTTCTTTTACTTTCTTCTCTCTCGCTCTCTTGTTTGTGAAATCGAGATTAACGAGTAATTTAACTTGGTTGGAAATAAGATGGCTTGAGGCATGCTCGAGATAACCGCAATGGAATTCAATGATTTTTCTCTTTCGACTTACTTGTCTCAAATATTTAGGTGTTTTAGTGAATGCTAAGTATTTTTTTATATCTGTAACGAAAAGTTTTCTTTTACAGTTATGAAACTGAAACAAAAAAATAATAATAATAATAAGAGTATACCTCTGCTCAGTTTTGTCCGGTTCTCTCTCAATAGCAGAAAAACTTTTTATTTAATTCTCGATTGCTGGCAATCTATAGTATAAAATTGGTTCACGTGGAATCTTTCTGAAACTTGTACAGTACGTCGAAGCTCAAGAGACCCTCGATAAAAAATATTTTACTTCATTATTATCGATAAAAGAGTTAAAAATATTCGATATTTTATTTTTAATTATATAATGATATAACTATACCAAATATAGTCTGGCATTAATCAGTATATTCTAGAATTCAATATAATAGCTACTTTTCAATATGTTCTACTGCAATTGTTCCTAATCTTATAGGATTTGTTACTAAATTTAAAAAAAAACTTAAGCTAATTATTTCTTTAAAACTTAATTTTCTTCTGTTCTATGCAAACTAGTGCAAGTTTCAGGAGTTTTTACACGTGACTAAGTTTATTATGCACCTAAAGCGTCTTCCAAATTGATTTCACAACAGAGGAACTATATCCATATACACGCATCCTATACCACATCATGTGAAGTAAACCCATTCTGTATGTACATAAACTGTTCGGAAGATCAAGCTTACCTGTTTAATCAACCGTTCTAATAGAATTAGATTTTCAAATACAGATTATATCGATACTGTGGAAATTAATCAAATTATCGCATTCAAACAACTAATAACATTGCATTAGGACGTTTCTCTCAATTATAATATTTTAATAAATATAACTGATAAAATTTCTGGTTTGATTAATCAATAATATATAAAAAACTCTATCTGTTTTTTCAAACTCATTCGATGATCGAGAGCTTATTAAATAGGGATTATGAAGAGCAGGATAAAAAAGAAACTAACCAATCTGGGTCGTTAATTTTTTTTCTCGTACAATTTGTAATCCTAGACTTTTCTGCACGTTTAAAAGTTCTTGAAAAAATATTACGATAATTATTATCGAATTTCTTAAAAAAAAGTCAACAAAGTAAGTCCTGGTGTACCGATAAAAAATTAAAAGTTCTATTGCAAAAACATCTGCGTGGCTGTGTGTTTATGTACCTTTTAAATCCTATAGATGAATGGAACTAAAAGCGTGAAATTGAATTGAAATTGAACACACCTTAAAGTAAGATACTCCGACTGTTAAGGCACAGTTGCTTTCGATACTTTGGGATACGCTATTTAATTTTATTGATCTTAAAATTCGTGCAAGAAGTAACAGATTGTCGTGGTATTTGATAAAAAATTACAAAAACTTATATTGATATAAGAAAGAGCTGTAACCGAAAAGAATGGAAGTATAGAATGCTGCAATAAATTGGTATTTGCGACATACGAATAATTAGAATAATTTCCATGGAAAATGTATGTAAAAAAAAGAGTCTAAGCTCTGATAGTAGGAAAATTAAAAAAAAACACTCAATTAAAAATCTTAAGGTCTTGTTAAACTCGTTTGCATCTATTACCATTCACACTCCAACTTGTTAACATTGTGAATCCTTTCAACATCCTCTGGTAGTAACAGATTCAATTTTTATCAAATCTAATGCTTCCTTAAGCTCTAAACGACTCTGCTGGTCTATATATCCAGAAATAATCTTCTCGTCAAATGAAACCAACACGAATTCTAACTATAGACGAATAATAAACAATCCGTGTGAGCATCCATCAGCACTCACAACTAATGAAATCTGGTTCTGTCAAATTTAGGTCGTCGAACCAGCGGAGAAGACTCGTCGACGGATGGTGGCACAGAGATCTAAGGAAGAGGCGAGGGCGAGCGTCGAAGCCAGAGCTATATGGATCCTGCACAGAACTGATGCAGAAGGACGATCGAGACGCGCAGGGGCGAGAGACAGACGGTGGGCGCAACGAGGACGAGACGTATTAAATCGCGCGCGAACCCACAAACACACACACACACACACACACACACATAACACACAAGCACGCTTCTATTTTTGTATATTTTCCTTCTCCCCGAATATCGCCGTGCGATTTATATATGTATATATATATCGAGACACACACACAAGCACACACACACACACACACACACACATACACGGACATACAGACACATGTACCTAACTGCCCAGAATATTGCGCCAAGGGAAACTCGACGGGAAAAGTCTCTCTGCAAACAGAACGAATCGCGTGTAAATCTACGTTGCGAGTGTGAGTAAGCGTCCATTCCGGAAAATCCCCTATACCCTCTGAATGGACTTTAATGTGTTTCATTGGCGCATTAAATCGTTTTCCTTTTATTGGGTTATATCGCGAAGCGTTTCGAGCAGATGCTGTATAAGTGTCGAGATCGTTCGAACGGATATTCTTACGGCAGGACTCTGTCCTTTGATTTATATGTTTTATTTCGATTTTTTGTTTGTGGATTACATTGGGAAAGACACTTTTTATATCGTTTGCTTTGTTTCGAGATTTGTTTAAGCGTCAATTCAATTAGTTTAGGTACTATGTAAACTAAAGCTAAGTATAAAAGTATGATGATTGTTATCAAAAACGTAAAACAGTTACTAAAAAAAAGTGCCTTTTTCAGTGTAATTTGAGTGATTTAACGTTGTTTGACAGTTCCTTTAAGTGGATACTTATTGGAAATCTTATTTTTTTTTTATTTACCTGTACTATACATAATATGACATTGTTTTTTTGCATGCATAAGCAAGAATTCGAGGTAACGTTTCCTTCTCGCTCGATAATAAAACGTATTCCAGAGCGCAGAACGCACAAAAGTACTGAGAATCCACTTTTCATATTACATATCGTAATTCATATATCTTTTTCGCGTGTCGCATATCGAAAATCATATCACTGTTTTCGAATTCAAATGAAAGGCACAAAGCAAGAGACAAAAGTGTCACCTGAATCATTGAGATTAAAAAAAAATATCAGAATGCATTTTGTGTTTCTCGATTTATCCAAACATTCGGCTCTTTATATTCTTCGTACTGTAGATTTTTTGAAATATTTATCGAACAAAATTTGATACGAATTTGGTTTCTTAAGTAGACAAATAAGAAATCTTTTACGAGAAAAATTTGTATTCATGGATGTCAGACCACAATATCCTTAAAATCTAGAGAAAAGGCATCAGTTTTATCAGCTTCTTTTGAAACCCTTCAAAAATGGCTTTTGTGAATAATATATTACGGGTATGTATACACATGCCCATTATCGACTGAATAATGAGACATAAATAAAATTAATCAATAATATTTATACAATTAATAATCAAAAAATTTTTTTATATTAATTTTGAAAATATTACTTAGTTCTTATCGCTAAAGAATAAATACAATATTGATTAGTTATAGAGTATGTAATATGAAAAACCCAATTTCTTAATTTATATTCGTTCGTTCTGCTTTAGTCGAGAAACATTTCTTTTGCAAACATGTATTATTTTGTATATAATTGATCGAAGCTCGAAAATCAACCTGAATTTAGTTCGCAAATAGTCTTCGATCCGATACAGTCGTGACGAAGGCTCGACGTTCGCCAAAACGTTTTTATTCTTCCTTTAGGAAAGAGACTCCTAAATCATTCCATAATTTAAGCGCGTATATTTCATGCTGTGATGATTTAGAACAAAAAAAAGAAAAAGATTACGGTTTAATCGCACGCAGATGACTCGTCAAAAGTCCGCTGGCAGCTCGAAATGTTCTGAGCATTTGTATATTTTACCATAAGATGGAAAAAGTATGAAGGCAAACGACATTTTCCGAAATCGCTGCTTTACTGTATACTTTGACAACCTCGGTAAATGAACGATCACACAAAAGAGTAGTCAAAGCGCTTGTTCATGGATCACCAGTTTAAGAACTTGAATGTAGCAATAAATTCCGTCAAACACTTCTATGTAAAAGTATACACATGTTAAAGCGATCGTTGGATTGTATTTTTTCCCTCAAAGCTAAATAGCACTCGCGTGACGATCACTAAAACTCTTCTCAAGATCGATAATCTCCGATAGCCGTAAGGTTAAATTTATCAATTTTGTGAAAAAAAATTTTTATTTGCAGAATAAAAATTTAATTTGCACAAAATTGGTACGTCTTGATCGATACATTTAACCTTGCGTATTTTAGAAATTGTTGCGAACAATAAAATCAATTTTCTAATCTCCGATAGAATTGCGACTTTTAAATTGACCGGTAAAGATCGTAGAAAAAATGTCAAAGTCTCAATGCTGTATACTTATACATATATATATGAAAATACACGAGAGAAATAAAAAAAGTTCTTGAGGCTGAGCTCATCCAATTCGAAAAATACATGTAAAATGTACAGAATTGTAATTTTAAGAGAATGTACGTATATATATATATATATAATTAATTTTAAGTATTTTAGCCGAGCGCTTAATCAGTGTTTGTAAATAAGAAGGAAATATTATATTACGAGAAAAAAAATGTGATGGAGGCACGGCTAAGGCCATGCACGATATCGTATTCGTTCAATTTTTCGTGCCGTATATTGTGAGAGCTCGGCGTCGATTATTTGAAAATAATATTCATCGCTGGACGAAGAATAAATGAAAACACGAATCAAATTAAAAAAGAAGGTGAATCTATATTTACTATTGATTTTTATCAAAAGGAATTTCAAATTTTAGTTCATGAAACAAATCATTTTTGCAAAAATGAAACCTGATTCTCAAAGAATAAGCAAATTTTCCACTCGTTAGCACTGCTAGTACTATATTTATTTTCGCATATTCAATTTATGAAAATTAATTTTGAAATTGTGACGAGAAATGAAACTTCATTTGATGAATAATAAAGTGACATGATTTGTACTTTTAAAATTCTACAATTAACCAGTATAATTGTTTAGTTGGACTTTCGGCATTGTTGCACAATGCTATGTGGAGAAAAACTAGAAACTTTGTTTACTAAAAATTAAAATTCTTTTTGCTTTTCATTCAAACCTTTATTTTGCATTATATTACATAATCTAGAAAAAATACATAAACCTAAAGTAAAAAGTTATAAATATACGTAGAGCTTGCGATGTCGATCAGTCACAATCTACGGCGGGTAGTTGTTTTATAAATATTTCATATATTTTGTTATACTATTTCTATGCTCTCTATACGCGTTATGATTGAAAAGAAATGCTGATTGTAATGTAGTAGATGAAGTCGATTCTACGTGTCGGAAATCTCCTATACACCTCTTTTTACACTCTTCGTCGATCCCCGATTATATAAATACATATAGTGAAATGACACAAAATGTTCTAACGACGGATTACAAAGCTAATGTATAACGTATTAAATAATTAAGAAATTTTTTCAAACCATCACACCTATGCTGTAGAGAAGCTTTAATCTTTCCGATTCCAGTGACGAGATTCCACGGAAGCAATAACCGAACCGTAAGAAACACGTCATTTTCTCCGATCGTTAATATATATATATAGTGCATCTACCGCAAAAAAGTCTATATTTTCAATGAAACTCCGAGGATCGAAATGCTTTCAAGTATAGATTTAGAATTTGTGTGTATCGGAATACTTACGAAAATGAGGCATTAAGGAAATAAAAATATTTTTATAATTTTGTGCGATCTAAATAAATATGTGAAAAGTACCTATAAACCTGCAATACATTAAAACAGAATGTTGATTACGATTTAAATTTTGTCTGGTACACAATCAATTCACGAACAAAATTACATTTACAATTTCAGATATATCTGTTTAGCGATAAACTGCTGATTTTGTAAGAACAATAATGTGATGTAATGATAGAAAATGGAAAGAAATACACATTGTCAATAATAAACTAAAGTATGCTGTAAAGGTTACGTGAAAGTAAGAGTATAAAATGAACCTTATACGGAAAGAGCACTTGTTTCAATTGATCGTAACCTCGTATTCTAAATTATCGCGAGCCTTTTATTTTCTCAATACCTCTATTCCGATATTTCCACGAGAGAACATTTACCGTCTGTTTCGACGAGCCGACAAAAAAAACGCCAATGCGACGTGAAAGCGTTCAAGACGAAATAAATGTATTATGTGGCACATGTAAAGACAGAAAAAGTTGCAAGGGAGAAAACTCGCGGCGGCAGAGCCTCGGAAATATTTTGCGAACCGTTCGTTCGTGAATAAGCGAATTCAATAAAGTGAGAGAGAGAGAGAGAGAGAGAGAGAGAGAGAACTTCATCGCTGGCAAAAAAGGTTGTGAAGTGCGCTCAGGCCCGTATTTTATCGGAAAGGTTGTACGCAGAATGAACAAGAAAAACTTTTCTCTTTTTCCAGTATATATAGATATTTCACTGATGTTACAAACTAATACAGTCGTATATCCGATAAAACTACACGCAAATTTCGTATCGAGTTCCATTTACAACGGCTCATGTCGAGTTTGCGTGAAGTTTTGAGTTGGCGCCTGTCGTTGCAAAATTCAGGCCGACTATCTTGATTTTTTGGAATAAAAATGTAAAGACTATTACATATGGAAATATAACTATATTTTTCTCTTACGAAAAGAAGGTAAACTTTTAAACCGATGTTATAAAAAGATAATGAAGTATATGACGACGGCGGATAATGGAAAGGACGACGTGTTTATTCTAAGAAAGTTTTGAGAGTAACCGTATAATCTTGTAATAGGAAGAAATGAATGAATAATTTTGTTCCGACACATGACGAGTGCAAAAACCGTTGAGAAAGTGCAAGATAATGTCAGATGCATAAAAGGTACAAAAACAAAAAGAAAACAGAAAATATGGGCGAGTGTTAAGGTGAATGAAAAAAATAAACAATAACAACAACGTCGCCACGCACACGTTGATGCGCGTAAAAAATCTAGTCCATGTAGAATAAGATAGGCCTTAATTATATAATGTGATAACCTCGGAGAAAAATAATTAAAAAAAAAGTACAGGTGAAAGGCGTGACTAAATAAAGAAAAAAAAAGTTATATATAAAGAAAATGTCGGTTTTACCTTTTGAAGGTTTCTCGATCTCCCGCGCACGCACATAGAACGAAGAGAATCAAACAATTACGAAACTTTTTTGCGGCTGTAAGGCACACGAAAAAGCGAGAGAAAGCAAGAAAATCCCCAAGCGAGTGATATGTATCCGGAAAAAATAAAATTTTTTTCTTCCTTCTTCGTCGAAGCGTCGAGACATCGCCTTATTATCACCAAAGATTCTAAAGACGACTTGTTATTAAGCAGAAACACACACACATACACGCGCGGCAAAAAGCCGAGAAATAAAGAAAAAAAACCCATCGCCGTTTTTTCTCTTTAATAAAAAAAGGTGTAAACGCTGAGACGCTAGTCAATTTTCTTGGTTCTGTCTAACACTGGATAATATATCGTCAATAAAGACAACAATAAAAAAAATTATTGAAAATCGCTCCTGTGTTTTTCTTAATCGTGATCACAATTCCTTAAATCCTCAGATTAAAAGTTTTTAGTTGTGTAATTATTGACGTAAAAATTAAAAAGAAATTAAAAAGGGGCACAGACAAGTCATCAGTGCAGAAAACTTCTTTGTGACCGAATTACAAGTAATTATTGCACACCGAAGAAAGCTATATATTATGTCTCCATCGCTCTTCAGCGCCCAGTACTTTCGGAGAGGCAAGATGTTTTGCCAGCCGTCAAGATAACACGGATAACAGGCTGCCTCTGCTCACGCTGTTATTTTTGATAATGCGAGAAACGAAAGAGTGGAGTGAAAACGTCGATTGTCGCGAACGTGTGTAGACACCCAGACGGCGATGTTCCGCGAGGATAGTGAGCTGGCGAAAAACAACAACCTCCTCATGATACTGACTTAGAAGTTTCGTAGGCCCCCTCAGGTTAACCTGCAGTCTGCCAGTACAAAGTGGACTTGCGTTACATTTTCTAGAGTTTTTTTTACTTCCTATCGCATTACAATGGCGTGTTTCCTCACCAACGAGGAAGATGTCCAGCTCAGTATTCCGTCGTACGAAATTACCGATGGTGTTACTTATTACGTGATAGAGGTTAGAATCGCTACTGTCAAGTGGGTTGTTAAACACAGGTAAACTATAATCAGTGACACTTTAAACTTCAAGTGAGATCTTTACGATAAGAAATTGATGTCAATATTGATGATTCATATCTGATAATCTGATTCTTTAATCTTTACAGGTACAGTGAATTTTCAGACCTACATGACATTTTGGTTGTGGAGCATTGCGTTGAAAAAGACATACTACCACCAAAGAAATTGATTGGTAACAAGTCTGAGACTTTTGTGGAGAAAAGACGTTTGGGACTTGAGAGTTATTTAAACTCTATTTACAATTATTTGAAGAAAATTATGCCCAGACCACTGGCAACCTTTCTGGAATTACATACCTACGAAATTTTCTTTTTATTACAAAATCTTGCATGTCGATTCTTTACCGAAGGTGAAACGCTACTACAAAGCCCGACGAGTTTCACATTTGATGTTGTGCAGGTAAGCAAATGCATATTTTATCTTATAAATACATTTTTTAAAACACAGAAAATATTAAAAATATAAATATGAAAGCAGCATTACTATCAATGTATCAATATTGATTTATGATTATATAGTTATAAAATAAAGTTAATGTGGTTCACTTTTTTGAGTTAGGAAATATCAATTATTTTTTCAGATGCATGCAGTAAGTGAAAGGCTGAAGCAACCACGTCCATCTTTAGAAGTTACAGATAAAAAGTATGATTTCAGTCACGTGTTGGATTTCAACTCACACTTAAAAGATCTTGTTATTAAAGGAAATGATTCGGCATATGGAACAAGCAACATTTACCCTGCTTCACTGAGCATTGAATTATCAAGCTTTAAAAATGTAGAAAATTTTACAGTAGACAATTATCCTGTAGATAAGATTTATAACATGGGAAACCTTCGCGACACAGTTAAGGTTCTCAAAGTACACAACACGAAGCTAAGAAACATCACAGAATTAACTATGTGTGAAGAAGTTCATAAACATATTAGTTCAGCTAATGATTCACACGTATGGTTGAAAGTGACACATTTAGATTTAAGCGACAATAAAATTGAAATTATAGATGAAGCTATTAAATTATTACCGCATATTGAATCACTAGTTTTAAATAATAACAGATTAAAAGAAATATTAAACGTAACTCTACTACCAAGATTGTCACAACTACATTTAGCATCGAACAATTTTACGACATTACCTGAAAACCTACATACAAAGCTGGGAAAAATTGTATACATTGATTTATCACGCAACCAATTGACTTCACTTGCAAGTTTTGCAAAGCTGTACTGCCTGGAAGGATTAGATATGAGTTGTAATAAAATCGAAAACATTCAAGAGGTTAAATACATTGGTAACCTTCCTTGTTTAGAAAATCTTAGATTAACGGGAAATCCTGTTTCAACAATAGTTGATTACAGAGTCAAAGTATTAGAGCCCTTTGGTAAAAGAGCTGCAGATATCTATCTAGATAATGAAAAGCCAAATCAGAAAGAACTGGACACTGTTTCGATTCTTCAAGCTTTAAGAATCGCAAGAGAGGGTAAATCTCCAACATTCAGTACAAGTGACGCCCCTCTATTCTCTGCTGAAATACCAACAGTTTAGAAAATATGTATTTGTAAACGGGGATTTTTTAACATTTTGAACAACCACACTTGAAGCTGTTTCATTTTGAACAACCACACTTGAAGCTGTTTTTTTTTGGGTTCTCAGGTAATACATGCTTAATTAAAATTTGATTACGGCATTTGTTATTTTCTATTGAACAAATTTTTTGATGATATCTCGATATGATTGAATGACATGTAAAAATTAAATGTAAATATATTTATTAAACGAATATCACATGATTAATATTAGCGCTGCGCAGATATTATGCAAATGATGTTTTCTATCTATTTTTATCTAACGTTGAATTGACTTTAATAGATTTGTATAAATTTGTATGAACCCAAGATATCTAAAATTTGTAATGATATTTTAGTTATAAAAGGAAGTTATGATATGTAAACTGAAATAAGAATTTTTTATAAGTGTACATAAGATGACGAAATATTTTGTTAAATAAATAATACTGTGATAAAAATATAAAATGTGATTAATTTTCATGTTTCAAGAAAAATGAAAAACATTAAGAAACAAATTACGAATTTTATATTTCAGTACCATGTCTTTTTTATTGCTTTCTATATATGAGTAATTTAAAAAGAACACCAGTACTATATAAGTGGTATTATTTTAATTTAAAATTGTGCAATTCACCTACACCGAATGTCATACAGGAAATAAAATATATTAAGAACGTTTTGTATCGCTTATATTATAGGTAGGAAAAGTAAATGTGTAGATAAATTAAATACTTAGATCTATAAATTTAAGTCGTGCTAATAAACAAATATAAAATAGTTATCTTTTATTACTTATTTGTGGCGGAGTACACTTAAATCGTGATAATGAAACAAATATAAAATAGTTATTTTTTATTACTTATTTGTGGCTGACTACAGTTAAATCGTGATAATAAAACAAATATAAAATAGTTATCTTCCAAAAGAACTTAAAAAGTTATTATCTTCAGCTTACATGATAGCTATATAAGTGAAGTAAAAATTAATTTGTGTAGTTGAAAAATCGTATTCAAGATTCACCATGAAAACTTTAATTTTCTTGAGCTGTGTAGCTCTCATTTTATTGATATGGTCTCAGGTAAATAAACGATTCAATACCGTTATTTTATCTCCGCAAAA
>UELU01139850.1:0-19938 GCA_900490025.1 Megastigmus dorsalis | reverse complement strand
AATGAAAATTTAAATATTAACTCGTTCCAAATATATATATTAGATAAAATAAAATAATAATACAGATTTAGAATAATGGTAATTTACATTGTGAAGCTAATTTGGATAATACAAAATATAAACATTATGTGGCAACACGCGGCGTGAGCCCGCGCGTGAATAGTACCGTTAACACGTAAACAGATGAACTCGCGTAGAGCCGACTATAAAAACAACGCGCTGCCGCGCACGGGGTAATGCAGAAAGGCTGTACAACTATTACCCATCACTTATATAAATCACTTTTTAAAAAATAATCATTGTTATTTCACTTTCAAATTAAAGTTTAATTATTTTATAATTTTACTAAACGCTATTTTACTCTGTTTAAGTGAAAAAAAACCCAAATTTAATGTGGTAGCGAGTGGCGCCGCCCGATTACTAAAATTCTATTAAACTAATAAATAATTACAAATAACTAATTATGGCACAGTAACTTTGTTGCTTTTAATTTATTTGAAATTATCAATACATAAAAATAATTTTTTCTTACTGCTTTTTTTCGCGTTTTTTTAATTATTTTAAATTTCCCTCTCTGAGAGAGCCGCTTTTGGCTACGCTGGTTAGCGATGACAAGTGCAGCGCACACACACACATACACACAAATTCCCTACTCCCTATTTCGCCGAAACTCTAGTTTCTGCAAGTGTCCGCGCGCGTTTGTGTGTGTTTGTGTGTGTGGGTGTGTGCGCGCGCGTCTCGAGGAGCTATTATCGTCACGCGCACACCCGATAAAGCATTGTTTGCATCATAGGGATAGGTAAGCAGCCGCGAGCCGAAACGCTGACTGCATTGGTACGCCGTATGTTTATTTTCCACGCATTCTAGAAGGCCGCGTGTTCTTCAGAGAGAGGAGAGAGAGAGAGAGGAGAGAGAGAGAGAGAGAGAGAGATGAATATTCCTGTGTGGATAGCTCTATTCGAGGGATGAGTTTGTCAATTACAAAGTTTCGTCTGTGGCTCGTGTGTCTGTGTGAGTGTGTGTACGTATCGTCTTTTTGCATCGTGTATTGTTAAGGATGAGCTTGTTGGTGGTCTGCAGTTCGAGGTATATATGGTCTGCTGTTATAATTGGACAGGTGCAACGGCAGGTTTATTTTTTTTTTCTTCTTTATCTTTGTGAACCAACTACGCTTGGACGTGATTAAAGGGTCTGCGTGCATTATGGTCGAGATCGAGGCCTTTATTTGATAGTTCGCAGTCGATAAGTCGATAGCTGATCGAATGGTGTATAATAATTGATATTTTCGTTTGTGTTCTTTGGGCTTTTATAATGATTGTTTGCAAAGCGATTCGGAATCGTTGATATTGGCGAATAAAATTCGAGATTTCGATTGACCGAAGCCTTTGATATTTCAATAATAAACTATGCGCAATAAAATGATGCTGGAATTATAATGTCCAACTGTATAGATAATCAAGCCTATTGTCAAACAAAAAAACTCACACTGAAGTAAGGAAGCGCAAAAATCTGAAATACCAGCGAAAAAAGGAGAAAGGAGAGAAAAGAAGGAGTGTTACAGAATGTAAATTCTCAACGACATCGTGCCACGGTCTTACTTATTCATCAAACTAACTTCGCGGGATATATATACAAGGCGATTTCTCTCGTATAGCATCGGGAGAATGTCTAGAACGGACTAACGAGGCAAGTTCGCCTTATAGTCGAGCCCTTAGGTTAGAATATCTGGACCCCGACGCTCTTTTCTCCCGTTATTTTCTCTCTCTCTTTCTCTCTCTCCCATCTCGCACAACCGTTCGCTATCCACTCTCTTCATCTCGTCCCCCGGTATATGTAATACACGCAATAAATCCCGGGCGCGTATATGCACGGGAGCTGCGCGGCCGAAAGAAGTGAGCGCGAAAGGAAGAGACAGTCGCTACTGGCGATGTGCATATATAATTTCGTCGATGGAGCGGCTGACTGACGGACAGCTAATTATTTCCAAGGATCTATCGTTGTTGCTGACTGAGGTAGATGCACGAGACGGCAAGAGGACATGTGTTGAATGCCGAGTGACATCACGTATACACCACCGTAATATTTTTGTGCATGCAGGGATCTTTGTGGGCGCGTATCTGGGTATCGTCGTGTTTTGTATATTTTATTTAGTGGTATTCTAGTTTCTTGTGTTTATTATTTTAATCTGTATCGTCAAACGTTACATTCGAGGATTTGCGTTTACTTTCATTTGAAATCTCAAACTTATTAGGTATATCTAAAAATGAAATTTCGTAAGTATATAGCGATGAAATTTTTAAAAACCTGCTTTTAGGTGGTCATTTGTTCTCAATGAGAATAAAAAGATAATTAATAAAATTAGGGATAAAACGTTAAACGCGGGAGCGCTTAAGCTTACATACGCACACACAGACACAGAGAGCGCAAAACAAGCAAATCGGTAAGTAAACGTATAAAAGTCGGGATGATTTTCATTAAAAATGCACTCGAGAACTAAAATTAGGCTCAAAGAGCGTAGTTTACAACTCCTCGTCGTACGATGTATCTTTAATATCCGATAAAAATTAATTGGATAAAACGAAGCATCCAAAGAGTCCAAGAGTATATATACATGGCCGAAGAGAGCGCCAATCATCCAGACAGGCGAACCCTCAATTTCCGATTTAAGTTGACGCAGTTAACGAATTCCAACGATATAACTTTACTCTCTCTCTCTCTCTCTCTCTCTCTCTCGCGCGCGCGCGCGCGCGTTTCGTGGCGGCTGGTGCTGCGCTACTCCTGTGCACTGCTACTTATCGAAACTCGAAGATTGGCCGACGATCCCAAGACGCGAGTCGTTCCGGGGGCCCTTATTGGCATGCCTGGGAACTCTGCAAAAGCACAGATAATGACAGAAAGGAAACGAGACGGGAAGACTCCCGGATTCGGATATATATCTTTGAGTAAATGTGTGTGTGTGTGTGTGTGTGTGTGTGTGTGTGAGAGAGAGAGAGAGAGAGAGAGAGAGAGAATAAGAGCCATAACGAAGCAAAGTGTGGCCGTCTGTCCAACAGCCAACTTTGATCGTTACGCGAGCGATTCCTTACGTCCATCGTGCTTCTTCTTTCTTTCTCTCTCTCCTCTCCCTTACTTTCTTACTTAGTTTTTCGTTTCTTGAGACGTAAAGGGGGTTGAGTGGAGGAGTGAAAGATAGAGAGAAGAGAGAGAAAGGGAAGCGCGTAGAGTTGAAAAGTAGGAAGGAGAGGAGTACGAAGTTAACTGATACTCTACGTGGAAGAGTATATACGTAAGGGAGTAGTAGGAGAGGGAAGAAAAGGGTAGGACCGAAGTATGAGTGGAAGAGGAAATGAAATAGAATGTGAAAATGGGATAAAGTCGGATTGAGTAAAAATGAAGCTAATTTATTCGAGTTATTATTTATCGAGCACGTCTGCAGTGAGCAAGACAGTCTATTAGTACTTTATTGGATGACTTACTGGAGTTTAATTTTCAGAGATTCACTGTTATCGTTGGTAATTCAAACTTTGGAAACTTATTTCTCATCCTAACTTGTTTTTAATATTACTTTGTGATTATTGAAAATTATAGGGGACCGATAGAAACGAAACAGTAAAAAATGAATGTAACATTTTTCAATCTTTTATTATATATAGATTATGAGTTTTTAGACACGACTTTACAAAAATCTTGCAGAAAAATCGTAACAAAAATTTGTCTCAGCTCTGTAAGAACATCGTTATCTTCGTAACTCTGTGCTTGTAAGTACATTTTATATATTTTTCTACCAACGTCCCTCACAGACGATACCCCACACATAGCACTAAAAATGTCACGTATGATAACTGTGACGAGAGAGAGAGAGAGAGAGAGAGAGAGAGAGAGAGAGAGAATGGTAAAATTAATAATAAGTGAAATGAAAGTATTCTCCCTCTTTATGGATTCGGTATCGTCCAACTCTCGGGTAACTTAATCCGGAAAGGAAGTTGTGAGGGTGGGGAAATTAATTTAATTAAGTGACGCGAAAGCTGGATAATTTTATATTTGCTTTATTCACTATACGAATAATGTGTCGAGTGGTTGTAATTGCGTTGCACGGCGATCGGTCGGTCTTTCCTCGATCAGATGTTGGGACGTTCTCCTCGATGCAGCCCGATGGGGCTGTTTTTATTATGTATCGTTAGAGTTGTTGGAAGTGGCAAAAATCGCCTCGTGCGATTTTTTTTAGAGTCGACAATTTGACCGTTGCTGGGTAGGAAAATGCTGCGTCTGCTGAGGATTGCATTTTATGGCATGGTCAGCTACGAATTGTGATTCTTTGGAATGCGGCGATGTACGCCGCATTTTATTGTGAATTAATATTTGCGCGCCAATGAATAAAAATCATAGGGCAGCTAGCTACTCCATGTAACAATGATATTACACTAGTCGCTTAAAATATCTGATTTCGAATCTTCTTTGTTAAATTTAATGAAAAAATTAATAAATTCAACAAAAATTAATGCATTCTTTATTCATAAAATTAAAAGTAATTAGTTATATTAATGCTAATATTAAAAAAATAATTTGCTCATAAAATTAAAAGTAGCTTTTACTCTAGAATAAAGGTATCCTTACCAATATTTCAAAATGTATTGTAACAAGATACATCCGAGATAAATACTTAATTTAAAAAAAAATGTAAAAAGTTATTAAAAAGAGAAATTAAATTCAAAGAAATAAAAATAATTTGTAACAGATATCAATATTTCTGTCTAAAATACCAGTATTAATGTATGATATTCGTGACAGATCTATAGAGACCGTATGAATAATTGTTAAATTATTAGATGTACATATTATGATCAATCATTTATTAATTTAGGTTTAATATTACACGTAATATGTGATATAGTAAAACTTATTTTTCTAATTTTAGTAGCCTTAAGTCTTAATCCGTATAACAAGCAGTACACACTGCTGATTTAATTGTGAAAAAATACTTTCATCATTGTATAAGGAGTTTTATAGCATTTTCAAAGCATGTTCTACTTGTGATATTAGCACCTGGGATGCCTATAAATAATTATTCATGTTCATTTTTCACGGAGATAATTCTACTAGGGATGCAGTACAGTAGAGTTGTAACTTGAAAACTGATCTGGATATTTGCATACATCAGCTATACAGAAACAAAGAACAATTAAAATTATAAGTATTTTATCACACCAGTCGTTTAAGATCCTTTGTTTCTAATAACAGATTAGTGGATTTTAAATGTAAATTAATATTTAGACTCGTGTATTTTATTGTTATATATTGATTTCTGATATGCAATTTAGTAGCCAAACAGGACAATTAAAAGAATATCTTTTGTGTAAATCATTGATTAATGATAGGTAATAATACTGATGTGGCTATACTTTTCACATGACTACGTTAGCGATGCATTACAAATACATGAATAAATTAAATGATGCCTTTCAAAGTCTATTTAGTTACTCTTTAGACATACGCTATTCAATTATGGAAAATTATTAATCAAGCTGTTTCTGCTGTAATAATTAATTTTCTTCAAACAGTGGCGTAAATAAAATGTTAATTAATATCGAAATTATCACTATTATAAGGTATTAAATTAAATTATTTATTTATTTAAATTATATATAGGAGTTATCACATAACATATGACAATAATTCTCCAAAATGGACAGAATACAAAATAGAAAAATATATAGCTTTTATTGTAATTAATAAAAATTATTGTTAATAAATAAAAAAAATGAGTATGATGGATCGTTCGCTAGATAGCTACAATATTGAGAAAAGTAATCGGTCAGATTAAGCAATTAACAGTGAGAAAAAGGGGGAAGAAAGCAGATTAGATTTAAGAGTTCTTTTTTTTTGGAGGGGAGGAAGGGAGTAATAAGAAAAAAATAAAGTCTAAAAGGGGGATGAAGCAGAGAAATACGAGATCAAGTTTTCGTTTCTCTCCATCCTCTCTTTCTTTCTATCCACGAAGGCTTTAAAGGCCAAGTGTCGAGAAACTTTATTTGGCAGAGCAATTGAGCCCGGTAAAAACTTATCGGAGCCTTGATCTTTCTTCGCCTTCTCTCTCTTCCTTTCTCTCTCCTTCTGTCGAGTATCGTTTTCGCCAGCTTCTTTCTCCTTTTCCTCAAACAGTTTTTACAACTGGTCGTCATTTTTTCGCCTTTTATCCTTTCCCTCCTCCGATGCTTCTTTTTTTTAGCTGTTTCTCTATTTGTTAAACGGAGAGAGAGAGTGACTGAAACGAAGAGTCCATTAGCGGTAACTCTAACCTCGCATTGTTTGGGGCGCGACGGGGAGTTACAAAAAAACTAATGCGTCCCACTCGATTTTTGAGGACGAATCTCTCTGCCTCCTCATCTTTGGTGTCTTATTTACAGTATCAATAGATGGAAAAGTTATTTTAAATAAGTGCATTAGAGGAATGGGAAGAATGTTAGAGTAATGGATCAGTAGAGCAACAAAATTAAAGAAACAGAAATTGAAGCTTTTGCTGTTTTAAAAAAAATTCATCATGAATTAATAGCTTTGATATTCTGAATAACATAATAGAATTTAATAAATATATGAAAAAGTATAATACGCACCATAATTTTAAAAATCAAAATCCGTATTTTTCTTTTCCTATTCACAGTTAATTAAATACTGGTATTTAGTTTTACTTGTGCATATACAGTAACTTTTCATTTATATTTTATATTACAATTAACGAATGACTGTTATTCAATATTAATTAATTACCCGGTAAAGTAAAAATAAGAGCAGAGCTTGATTATACCTTTATTTATACTTGTATTTACCTTACAACATTTATTTATCATGAGATCAAACTTAAAAAATTCGCGTTACTGCAGAATGATAAGTTTTTCTTTTCTTATTCCACTGCAATGTAAAACGTTGATGGATCAACGCATATACCGGCTCACAAAGTGCAAATAAAATTAATCGTTACGAATATTAAATAAGCTTAACATTCTTCATGAAGCACGTATAATTCAACTATATACCGTTTACATACTTTCTAATCCCTCCGCTATCGGAATAAATATACGAGGTTAAATATTTCAAAAGCTTCAGCCGAATCATTGAGTCATTAAACTCGCACTCTAAGGGGTTCATTAGAGTCACTTTTATCACGATTCTCCCGCGAAAATTACGATCCCAAACTCTCTCATGTGCGCTCGCGTCCGCGCGCATTTTGACACGCGCCGCGATCAAAGCCCAAGCATTAAATACTAAATGTATCTCCCCCCACCCTCCCACCTTAACACGCGCTCGCACGCGAAGAGTACTTAATCTCGCGCTCTCTCTCTCTCTCTCTCTCTCTCTCTGTCTCACTCATTTTTTTCTCTCTCCTTCTATACGTATCTCCTCGGGCCGATGCCGCTGCTGCAGCTCTCTATCTCTCTCTCACGTCGCGGAAATTACGATAAATAACGCGTGCTGGGGGCCCGAGGAAATCGCGCGTGATCGCCCTCGCGATCGCCGCTCGCCTCTGCGGTGTGTATACGGCTAAATTGTTCGGAATACTTGTAGGCCCGTGAGCCTCGAGCTTATATACACATATATATCGAGCGATATATATATATGCAGAAATCGTGTGCCGCGCGCGGATATGCATAATGGAGGTAGGGAAGTGCGAGGTTGCGTGATAGATATGCGAGAGGCGCTTGGGCTATACGGGGACGATAAGTGCGATAATAAATTGGATAGGTCGAGGAGGGGGTATAGGCGATGCTTTTTACGCGCGCTCTCGCGGACTTGAAAATCCATCGAGAGCTAAATTTCAATTTTGTATTTCCCGTGTCTAATGCGGTGGCCGAGTCCCGAGCCGAGTCCTGTGTGGTGCATATATATGGCGTATGTTCGATGGAGAATTCGCGAACAGCGAGGACATTTGTACACGTTGGTGGCCGATGGGCAATGTACAATTTTCAGCAGCTGCAGCAGCTATACGGTGCGCGGAGGGCGCGTAATTGTTTATATAGGTTTGTGCACGCGATTTTGGAGGATACGCACATCTGACTTCCTACGGTCGGCGGCTAATTACGCAGTCAAAGGACCTGGAATTATTCCCCCGTCCGCGCGAAGAAATTCTTTGCGCGCACGCAATTTGCGAAAATAATCGTCGTTGTCGTCGTGCATTTGAACGCGCGGCGTAGCGTAATTTCGCACCGACGCAAATTAAAGGAACGCTCATTGCGCGCCAATTACAAATTATTTAATGCGAGGCACACGCAGAAACATTGGGGGCCACTTTTCCCTTCTTCGCGCGGGGCGTCGGGCCCGCGGTGCAGCGAACCGTCCCCGCGGTAAGGAAACAGGTGTGTGTGTGTGGGGAAGAAGAATGCAAACATCGGCCAGTGCACACGAGGGAAAATAAAGCCATGGTGCGAGAGGTTCGTATGTATATAATGGCCGGGAATCTGGCGGATTTCTCTCTCTCTCTCTCTCTCTCTCTCTCGCCCTTTGTGTACACACTCGCGTGCAGAATGTGTGACACGCTACATAATCGTAGCGCTGTTCGCTATAGAAGTGAGAGAATAATGATGTCGCGCGCGCGCGGGGATGATTCGAAATGCGTTTGTCGGGGCGTTTTATGTACGTCGTGTCCGTGTGTGTGTATATGTTCGACTTGGTGGCGGACATGCGCGCGGGAAAAAAAAATATGAAGAGCGGAGGCTCGCACGTAATTGATGTATTTACGCTTCCTGGTATAGTGGATGACTGCACGTTGAGGAATTATTGTCGGCGCGATTACGTGCGTGTGTTTTTTTTTCTCTTTTGCCTTATGATAACGCGCTCGTGTTTATACTGTTTTGTTCGATTTTTCGATTGTTATCGCGGGGATATGTGATGTAGGAAGAAAAGTGGGTGCACGCTATATTTTGAGAGATATTGATTAGGAATAGTGTTGAATAGTGCCTGTGTATTATTGTTTCACATTGGTATATTCGCTGTTTTTCTTCTGTGGTATTTTTTTCAATATATATATATGGCCATTAGAACTTTTTTAAATATTAGTCGTGAATTATAACTATTCATGAATCAGGTGAAATATGAAGGCATAAGAGTGTAAATAACATCGATCTATTAATCTAAGGTGTTATTGGTGGTTAGAAGATAAATTATTCAAAATTCAATAATAAGTAATGTTTAATTTGTCATCGCGAAAACTTTGTGCAGTTCTATTCAAATATATTATTTTCATGTCGCAAGCTTCATTACTTAGGAGCGCATAACTATCAATTACTTATTCATATACTAAGGCTAAAGTAGTAAAGCTCCATAAGTGTAAATACAATTAGTGTACTTAATCGAGAATTATTAAAAAAAAACGTGACTTAATCAACGTACATAGGAACATTCAGAAAAATCTTAATATTAGTATGTTTGTGGTCGCGCCGTTAGATACGGTTCGAAAAAGCTCGCACACGCCACTTTTCGCAAGCAGCATAGTAAAAACCGTGTCCCAGAAAAGTACGTGAAGGCCGGCTCCTCGGTCCTTCCAAAAGGTGAAGGACTCACAGAGAGCAGGCTGCGCAGCTAAAAGGTGAAGGTATATAATACAAAATGAGAAAAGAGAGAAGTTGGCGAATCCGCGGTGTTCCAGGCTTTAAGCAGCAGCGAGAAAGTGAGAGAGTTAGAGAGAGAGAGAGAGAGAGAGAGAGAGAGAGAGAGAGGATCACGTCTAAGGAAACCGAGGAGACAAAAGAGTAAAAGCCCCTCTCGTTTTTCTCTCACGTGTAAGAAAAGTCCCATCGACAGCCGTTATAGTCCGTCCTCCTGCAGGAGCGCGCGAAAGATCAAAGGCATTTTCTTCTAATTAGCCGAGCTTAGACGCTCATCGGACACAGCGCTTCCTCTCCCGGACCCTCTCCCGGAATTTCCGGCCCAGCGAACGACACCCGAGCGTGCGATGGTCCGTATAAAGTTCGCCCTCTTCAACTCTGGCGCGCGCGCGAGCCATTTTTCTGGCTGTACTCTTATTTGAGCCGTTGGCCGGATAAAGACGATGTTTAAATGGTATATATATATGGACGCGAATATCTGGCTTAGACACCGGTGGCGGTGAAGCCGTGAAAAATATCCGCCCATCAGCGTATTCTCAGCGGGGGTCGGAAGCAGCACTAGAGGAGAGAGAGAGAGAGAGAGAGAGAGAGAGGGAGGACTAAGTTTCGCGCGGAGGGAAAGTGTTGTACGGATGATTGACCGTTAGCCTGTGCTTCTGGCACCTTTTGGCCATTTGACGTATGAATCGTCTCGAAACTTAATTTACGGACTTGCCGCGCACTCGAGTGAAAACTGCGTGAACGCATATGTACTTATAGAGGGGGGAGTAGGTGCTGGGAAGGAAATTTTTCTGTGCGCTTATATTGGCCCCTGTGCATTTTGCTCTTTTGCAATGAGCGATATTAATCGATGGCCAGGGATCGTCTTGATTTTTCGTCTTTCGCCGTATGATTTCTTGCGCTGGATTTATTTTTCTATTGTGGAGCTGCTGTGCTTGTTATATTGTGGATTCCTGTATATCAATTTAATCTCTATTATAGAAATAATTCATTTTATCACGGCACACTTGCATAAAGTCTATACAAATGCAGCATAAAAAGTATAAATAACTGCCATCTCTCCTGACAAGCTTATTCTATGATGAACTTAGATGAAAATAATTTAAGGGGGAATTGAAGCGGAAGGAAAAATCGAGGGCTAGTCGAGCGGACAGTGTGATTCAGACCAGACTTGAATCGTATGAAAGTGATCGCGAGCAGAGTTTATGAATAATAAAGTGAATTTAACTGTACATCCGCCAAATTATTTATTCACCCATAAGCTTTAAAAATAATATTATTCATACTTTGATTGACTTAATTTACTATTCATTAATTTATTCTCTTTCCTAAAAAGTTCATCGGTCAAATTGAAACGACGAACATTCAGTTTGTGTCAAGTTCTGGAATATACAAGCGGGGGGACATCGTTATAAAAACATATCGCGCAATAGCTCCTCCAAAATTAACTTTGAGTCTTGGCCAAATAGGACTTTAATACGTCAGATTAAGAATCTTAATTTATGGCCATATATTTTTTACGATAGTTGGGCAAAGTTCATGCGGGATTCGAGACGAAAAAAAGGGCAAAATTACAAGTACAGAAAAGAATATCAAACGGAGCCATAACAAAACCATTATCCCGTTTGATCGTAAATTCGTCAGCGGTAATGCGTCATCGTGCAAAGTATACGGCGCAGAGTAAAGCATAAAATCACATCCGGAAAAATCCGTCCAATCGCAGACTGAAAAAGAAAAACCAAAACTAAAGCTACTCGGTAACAAATACTTTTCAATTCTGAAACCAACAACTCCATTCGCGGTGCACGTGTAGCAAATCATAACCTTACAGCCTACGTAGAGTACAAGAGAAAATTCATAAGACACTATATACTGTATAGTGCAAAAATTCTTCTCGCGACACGTCGCCGCGTCATAACTTATAAATCATCCTCTCGAAAAGGAGTAGCAGTGCACATTACGTAGGCTGGGTATCGCGCGACACGCGTGCGAATATATACGCATAAAACACGACGCTCGTAAAATTCAGTCGTACCGTCGCGAGGCGCAATCCACGCTAATGTAGCAGCTCGTCACTCTCTCGGTCTCTCTCTCTCTCTCTCTCTCTCTCTCACTCTCTCTCTTTCTGCTTGCCTTTTAAGGCATTACCTGCGTATGCATATATAATGCGCTCTCGATGCACACGCGTATATATATACATCGTCGCCTCTCTAAGCACGAAGAAGGAAACTGCATGTATAAATACATCTTATTTTCTCTCGCGCTTACGTTGACCTGACGTCGGGTGCATCGAGCGCGGCTAAACGCGGGAAAGTGGGTCATCGGTTATTTATTTCCCATGCCGCCATTGTAAGCTGCAGCGTCGACGCGCCTCTCCGCTTACACGCTCGCGAGAGCATACAGCATTAAGCGGACAATGCGTTAGAATCAATGACGCGCTTCGGGATAAGATCGAAGGAATTGCTTTGATTGTTCAGGGATAATATTCATGCGGTGCAAGGAACGAGCGAGTCTTTGAGAGAACGAATTATTCTTGGGTGTTGTTATGTTGAATCGATGTATAAGTATCTGGCTTATCAGCTCGGAAGCGCTGAAAGGTGCGGATGCCGAGCGCTTCTTTAAATAATTAGCATTTATTCAGATTTTATTTTAAAAAATATAGACGTTACTCGAGATTCGAAATACGTCGTCTTTAGCCTATTATATATTTCATAAGCCACTTTATATGTATACGAGTTAACATACCTAAATTCCTAAAACGTCATTTGAATTAGTGTTAAATAATGAATACAAGTGTAAACAGGAATAGTTTAAATAATACGAAACTTTTTTTCTAAATCGGAACTCTAAGTGAAAGATAAAACACCGTTTTTTGTTTTTAAATCGCGTCAATACGCAAATAATGTGTAGGTGTAAAGCCTGCATACGAGTCATGGTCATAAATCTTGAAGGAAAGAAGATGATGCGGCTGACCGAGGAGCTATAGAGACTTAATGTGGTACTGCAACGACTCTTGGGCTTCCTGTGTCGGCTCTCCTTTAATTACGCGTACGTAATCGCATTTATGCTTTAGGAGAGGGCGAGAAATACAGAGGATAGGCACGTGCATTCAATGTAAACGTCAAGATTCGAGATAAGGGCCTATGAGGAAGTTCAATATTTAATTATTAACTGTCCCATACAATAGACCAGTCAAATTTAATGTTCCATTAATTTTTTTTAATCTGTAGTAAAATTTCGATTTTCACTTTAGTACCACCATTTTATACAAAATTAAATTTCTCGCAAATAACTTTGTTCTTCGTTTTTTACGCAAGTCCCGTTTTTAATAAAGAAATACCGACTATCGGAACTTTTCTCTCGAGTAAATAACAGACGTTTTAACGCGCAAAGCTACGCGATAACTCGAAAACAGCCATACTCCAAAAGCCTCGCTCTTATACTGCCCCATATCGCGCTTTATAGCCGTATAAAGAATGCGCGATATGAATTTCAGAAAACAATTTGAAAAACATTTATAGATCATTTTAGTTTTAACTCACAGCTCGACTCACCTTATGTATATGTATATTTCGTAAAGCGGCGCGGCTCGCGCGCTCTTAAAGCATTACAGCCTATAGGCTGCATATTTCATTATCCTTTACGCTGCGCAGCATATCCGCACGACTAATTCCAAACCCTCTACATAACCAAATCGACTTTCGAAATATAAAATCCAAGACTGCAATTTGGGTTCTACGATCCAAAAGGAGGAGAGAGAGAGAGAGAGAGAGAGAGAGAGTGTGAGCGAGAAAGAAAACTGCGCCAAAAAGCATAAAAATCCAAACGGAAATGATCGTTTCTCCAGTCTGTTTAGCATAGTTCGCAGCAGTTTTACCCGCCGCTTCCGCTCTCTGCTCTAAACGCGGAAAATGAGCGCTTTATATAAAGCGAGAGAGAGAGAGAGAGAGAGAAAAAGGTTTTCCTAGAGAGAAGCTTATATAGCCACGGGAGAGGAGGGTTGCAGTACGCGCATTTAGGAAAATTGGCGCTGAAATTTATCGCGCGGCTTGTTTACGTCTGGCTGAGAGAGCAGCAGCACCAGCACCAGCAGCAGCAGGCTGTACAGAAGCAGCGGCGACCGTACGGAACATTTTCTTTAAGAGCGTAATATCCCCCGCGCGCACTCGCGGATATACCGCCGCGGCTTGAGATTATGAAGTCGCATGCCGGTAGCTGCACCAGCCGCCGTGTGGACAGAATCCAAGAATACACGTACACTCTGGGAGCTTTTTAACGGTCCCCCTACCAGTTCTCCCTCTTTTTATTCGAGTGTGCACGCATTAGTTGCACGTGTGCGTGTATATGCGTTGGTGCGCGATAAATTCTGCACAATCACGACAATGGATTTCATCTGCGTAGGATTACTGAAATATGTCGCCTTTCGGCCGATTGCGATCTGTGCGCGCGAGAGAGAAAGAGAGGAGAGGATAAAACTCAAATAGACGGTTCTCGCGCGCGCGCGCCGCGTGATTTACTGGGGCGGAAGGTATATTTAACTCCTTAACGCCTTCGCCTATGCCGTCCCGAACAAAATGGCTTTTGCCCGTTGTATAATAAAGAAGATATATGCACGCGTCAAAATATTCGGCCCGAGCACTGGATATTCCCTTTATATACAGTTTCGACTGCATCGATTCGGTAATATCATATCGGATTCCTCGCACGCCCCCCCCCCCCCTTTCCCAATTCTTTTTTTTAAAGTTTTTGCGATTAGAGAACTATTGCGAAAGCTTTTTTAAAATTTTTTTTAAATCGATATCTAGTTTAAGAATTTGCATCTAAGCTGGTCATAAATTCGGCAATGTCTGTTCTCAAGCAATTCCAAGCAATTTCATTGATATATTTATTGAGATAATAATATTATGAATGTTATCCTGTACTTGAAGTAAAAAATTCATTTAAATTCGCTCAAGTAAATGCAAAGTGCATATATAGTAATGACATAGTACTGAAAACGTTAAAACAAAAATTTATACTTAAAGTTATAAAAATATTTTTATGCACGGATTAATTTTTTGTGAATTTTAAAAGTGTCACTCACCACTAATCTTATAGTAATGCAATTTACACAGTATTTTTCAGAATATTCTCTAGAAACTTTCAAAAGTATTGAGCCCGCAATAAAAAGTTCGAAAAAAATCTATATTTAAAAAAGGTAATGGTCGAATTTTGAAAAAGTGATATTCCTCGGGCTTTTATTCTGAGCTGTTCATATTTCATCTCTTGGCCCCCGAGATAAAAGTGTTTTCAAACCGTACGGAATGCTACATTCGCATTGGATTTCCGTTCATAAAATTCTTTTATCTATTTTAGAAAAATAAAAAAAATGAAAAAAAGGGGGCGGGAACCGGCTCCATACGCAATTTTATTTTATTTCCGTTATTCAAGGAAAAGTAGAGAAAATCAGGAGATATTGCAAAGGGAGAGAGAGAGAGAGAGAGAGAGGCATAATCTACGGGTGGAGAGAAAGTACAGGGAGAAGGAAATCAGGAAATAGAAAGATTACGAAGATTGAAAATGCGTGGTGGAGAGGGGGCGGAGGATGAAAAGGCAAAGGAGAGAGGGGAAGCGAAGAAAGGCGCGGAAACGAGCGCGAGAAACGAGAAAAAAGCCGAAAACGAATGGCGCGTGGACAGGATTAGAAAAGTAAAAAGGCACAATAGGACAGAGTGAGGAGAAATAGCGGGACGTAGGCTAAAAGAGCTCGTGCCGCGAAACTTTAGCTGCGGCACTGGATTGCACTCGGCGATCCCCCATATATACATATGTACATGCAGTCGGAGAGTTGAAAAAAAAAGCAATTTTCTTACGATGAAAAAGATTTTAATTATCTCGCTCGAATGGCTCGGAAAAACGCTAAGAGAGAAAGAGAGACAGAGTCCAGAATTTCATATTTTATTTCGCTCCGCGTAGTTGTGCGCCACCTTTTGTGCCCGGCTCACTCTCCCTCTCTCTCTCTCTCTCTCCCTCAGTCCGAGAGCCCCGTGAATGTTCATTCGTTTTTAATCGAACTTTCGTCGTCGGAGGAGCAAAGAGAGAGCGAAAGAAAGAAAGGCAGAGAGAGAGAGAGAGAAAGAGAGAGAGAGAGAGAGAGAGAGAGAGAGAGTCTGGGCTGTGTAATTCTTTTCCCCTTTGCTCGTGCTTTTACATGCGTTATAACAGGTTTAATTTTATTTTCGCAGAAATATAGGGCCGATCGAGAAAATGTTGCAAGCTCGAGCTACAATGAGTACGGAATTATTGAAAGGACTTTATGAAGTAATTGGATCTGACAACGCAATTACATTGATTGCTTTACTAAGTTCTATATATTGTTTTATTGCAGTAAAATTTTTTGTCACCATGTATACGTATAGATTCAAACTGAAAAGAGGAATTAATGTAATTTTACAAAAATTTAATAATTATAAAATACTGAATATGTACGATCTGACCTTTCGGCAATTTTCCGACTATGCAGCATTTTTACGAGGAGTGAAAAACTTTCGGGGCAAACGGAGAGAGAAAGAGAGAGAGAGAGAGAGAGAGAGAGAGAGAGAGAGAGAGAGAGAGAGGGAGAGAGACCGCAGCAGAACATACGTAACGGGTCCGCAACCCGCAGAAAAAGAGTCTGGCCAGATAATACACAAAGGTCGCGAGGGATAGTCAGCTCGCTCGGACATCCCGCAAGTGTGGAGATAGCGCGAGCCGAAAATCGCTATGGTAGAGCTTCGCCGACGCTTCTCTCTCTCTCTCTCTCTCTCTCTCTTTCTCTCGGTATTAGGTGTAGAAGCCGACTGAGTTACGAGGGGTTATAAATTTTGAATATTGGACTTCTCTCTCTCTCTCGTCTTTGTCGGCGCGATTCCACCTTCAAGCGGCGCTCGGAGCGTTTATATTCCTTCGTTCAGATGATGAAGTACAGGATTCCGTCCAATTTAATTGTCTGCGATAATCAATCTGTGATGGAGAGAGAGAGAGAGAGAGAGAGAGAGAGAGAGAGAGAGAGAGAGAGAGAGAGAGAGGCCCCGAGAACAATTCCTTCGGCGACGAGCCGACGGTATTTCTATCCGGCTATACCTACAATTTAATTAAGAAAATTTCCTCAGTTTTCTGACTGACAGTTATGGCAATATAGCTTTAAGGTGTGTGTGCGCGCGTGTGGAGTCCGGGGAAAAACAATCAACAATCCGATGCGAATTGTGAGGGATGTCTTTGAGATCGAGTTTAGACTTAATCAAGGCGTGAAACAATGGGAAGAGTGATAAATGCTGCTGTGCGACAAGCGTCAAACTATTGTTGCTATATTTCACTGCTTGTATCTTATGAATTACTTTGAATTGCAATGAGAAACGCGTCTCTATGTATACTATCTTTTAATAAAAGTCAAAACTTGGAAAAAATTTTATTATCTAATGAAAACTTGACTGCTTTATATTTTATATATCATAAATTTCATTGATATTTATATATCGCCGTCAAAGTTTTATAATCCTTCATCTACCTCGATTGCAAAAGTCAAGCACGAGTAAATCATTCGACACTGAACACCAAACAAACTTCCGCCCCTACACCTCTTCATAAAGCTATCGTCGTACAAAATATGCCACACGTACAAACTTCTGCGAAAATAAGACTTTCCGATTCCGCGTGCCACCTCAACAGTCACACTCCTCAATGATAATACGCAAGGAGTTTTCACTTGATGAATAGAACGCAAGCATGCCACACATCAGCGGATTGCATATGAATTCGAAGCGTCATCTAACGACGAGTCGCGAGGCGGCGTTCAAGAATCCTATATCCTTTGGAAATCGCTGCTCTACTAGACTCCCCACATATATACATATATATTTGCCTTTAGCTACAGTACCTATGTAGGCAGTAACTGGGTAGGGGGTCGCAGATTACGAGCATTTTGCAACGATAAATTCTGGAGGCCAAGCCGCATATCTCGCGGCAATCGGACCGAGCGCCTCTGGAAAAGCGCTCCCCCAGGATGTATAACTCCTTTCGGGATCCTCTCCTCTCTCTCTCTCTCTCTCTCTCTCTCTCTCTCTCTCTCTCCTTTTTCGACTCCTCCTTCTTCATCCGTTCTCTCTGCAGTATGATCATCTTTTTGCTCGCCTCTTTCTTTCTCTCTGGCGCGCAGTTTCTCTCGCCCTTATTCGGTAATATCCTAGCCGAGCTCCTTCTGCTCTCTCTCTCTCTCTCTCTCTCTCTCTCTCTCTCTCTCTCTTGCGCGCGAGCCTTGTATTTTAATGCGGCCGCACTCGTAAAGCGGTTGGGGAAATTAAAAATGCATGCGCTCGTGTAGTGATGTGTATATATATATATAGCCGCGGCGAATGGAAGATGCCCGAGAGAAATGGCCGCACGCGTTAATACAAGCCAAAGAGGCTCGCGAGTTCTAAGCGTCTGCTGTTTCGTTGTTGTTGTTGTTATTTTTTTCACGAAAGCAGCGAGATTTATGATGAAGAATTTTCAGGAGCTAATCGGTGCCAAGGCCGGCTGTAGGAGATAGGAGCTTGGAGTGATTTAATTAGTGTATTTAGACAGTTCCCTTTTTTTTCCATAAGACTTTCTAGGAGCGCTAATTGAACTTTGAAATTTTTAATCTACAATAAATTTATAGGAATCGGAGTAAATTATCAAATAATCAATTTATCAGGATGCACAAGAAATTATTTTTGACGCAACTCGCAATCGTAGCGAGATCGAACGTAATCAAAAATCAAAGCGATAAAATATCCCATAAAGTCCTAGGGAAATCAAACGGGAGGGAAAGTGGAATCGCGGCCGCCGCACCGTCGGAAAATGCTCTCCCTCTCTCCGCGTGTAACGAACTAATCTGGGCGCAGAGGAAAATTACGGTAACCGCGAAAGGGTAAACGTTCACCGAGCGCATAAACGACCATCGTTCATTACCCCCCTCCCCCCTCCCACCCAATTCTCCTATACCCATTCCACTCCCCTCCCCGAGTCCGACTATAATTCCGCGAATCCGTAAAATAGCCAATCGAATTGTACGATTACGGTCCTACTTTAATCCTGCTTGTAGCTGGCCGCAGCCGCCGCCACCGCCGGAGCAACTTGCCAAAACATCCACGACGAGCGAAATTAGCCCCACGAGGTTCACTCTATCTACTGCGCACTAATGCAAACAGGAAGGCGTGTCTGTCTCTGTCTCTCTCTCTCTCTCTCTCTCTCTCTCTCTCTCTCTCTCTTTCTCTCTGTGTGTGTGTGTGTGTGTGCTGTGGAAAAGTAAATATAGCGATTTCGAGCTGGGAACAATCAAGAGTGTTTTAAAACCGCACAATGTTGAAATTGAGCTGCGAGATCAGATCTACTGATAATACTTGATTGAACAGCGATACATAGACCCATCGCAGGTATCGTTCACATTTTACTTACGCATATATCAATTTAAAATTCATTTTTTGTGAATTCAGATAAAGTGAGAAAATCATGTCTCTTCCAATAATATGTCTCTTTTTTGATTGAGATGAAAATCATTCCGTTTCCACGTCCGCTTCAGTTATTATTATCTTATTTATAGTTTAGATTAACTTGTGATACCATACACTTCTGTCATTCATTTCTTCGTCAATTAACATTCAAGTATATCCATCAACGAATATACGATGCACGAAATAATCTAGCCCAGTTGTTTTCGAGGCCTTCTACAAATTTCTCATAAATCCTCAACAGGATTTAAATTTAAAACATTTCCATCTCGTGTATATTACGAGCAAACTTAATCTTACATACAGCCATACACATAAATATAATCTTATACGTGCACTAATGAACACACACGCATACACATACACGCACACGCACACGCACACGCACAAACACAAGCTCACAGGCAAATAATTGTACACATGTACATAAATGCATATAAGCAGCGGTGTACACTTTCTAGCACATCGCGGCAGTACAAATAGTAAATAAGCGGGAGGCTGTGCACGAACCGCGCGCGCTCACCACCTGCACTCCAGAATACACGTATTTATATAGCTCTCTCTCTCTCTCTCTCTCTCTCTCTCTCTCTCTCTATCTCTCTCTCTCTGTCTGTCTGTCTCTCCTACTGCAAAAGCTGGCGTTAATAATGTCGTATGCGCGATTTATCAAAGGATCGATTGATCTTGCGCGTGCACGGCGTATTAGGACACACACACACACACACACACACACACACACACACACACACGCACTCGTAAAGATCTCGCGGGCGATCCGTTATCATTAGCGTTCAACGATTAGGCAAAGATTAGAGCGCAGCGGGGCGTTGTCGACGCTCTCTCTCTCTCTCTCT